>JAVYIG010003594.1:180000-189605 GCA_035222895.1 Strongylocentrotus droebachiensis | reverse complement strand
CACTATGCGCGAACACTAAGCTAATTTCTCAAGCGATTTGGCAAACTCGAGCTGATGAAGAACAGCCATATGTGAGCAAAAAAGCTTAGAGTTAGGGTTTATAGCACTTGTATGCTAAAGAGTTGAAGTGAAAAAATTGGATTCAATCATCCATCATACTCTTTTTCTCTGGGATTGCTCTCTTTTATTTGATCTTACACCATAATAAACATTTCCCCTCTCTCTCTCTAAAGCTCTCTACATGTACATTATCTCTCTCTCTCTCTCTTTCTCTCCCTCCCTCCCTATCTATCTATCTATCTATCTATCTATCTATCTATCTATCTATCTCCCTCCCTCCCTCCCTCCCTCCCTCCCTCCCTCCCTCCCTCCCTCCCTCCCTCCCTCCCTCCCTCCCTCCCTCCCTCCCTCCCTCCCTCCCTCCCTCCCTCCCTCCCTCCCTCCCTCCCTCCCTCCCTCCCATAATCCTTGATAATACTTACAGGTGAGTGAGTGAAGTGAAGTCTGAAAAGGAGCTTTCTGAGATGATTGAGATGTTGTTACCATGGAGAGACCTGAAAGAATCAACAAACATTTCAAGAAATTGAATTTTCGGTTGTTCCACGTCAATAATCAGACATATTTTGTGTCCCTCAAATCTGTAATTGACATTTTGATTGAGAGAAGGGAGCAAAACAAATTGTTTACAAGGTGCAATAACTTGGTAAATAGCCTGATGGTCTTGAAACCCGAAAGACTCTGTTCTAAACCACATATTTTGCATAGAGCATTCATCCTTATAATCACTTGATTGCTTGCAAGATACTTCAGCACTTCCCCTGGTTGGTGATCAATCAATATACATTTGTACAAGTATTGACTTTTCATATTTCATATTCATATTTATTTAATTTCCAACAGAAAGGTTAACAAAGATATTACTTTTTTTTTCATACATAATTCATTTTTTTCAAGAAACTATACAAATAAACTTTGCACATGATAAAATTATTACAAGAAATTCTTAATTTCTGAGGAAATGGGGGGGATCCACTAAAAAGCAGTGCTTTATTCAAATCTTTGCTTTATTCACATCAACCAAAGGCACTGATGCAGCTTTTGAGTTTTAAAACAGGTGATAATATGGCATTGAATATCTAGAGTATAGTTGTTAAATATGCATGTTTAAACACTCTTACAAATAAATGCTTAAACTATTGTGTAGGAACAAGATATATTCAAGATCCTGTAATGAAATACATCAAACTGGCATAAATCGACTTTCAACTATCACTTCATTTTTTTTCCAAAGTAAGATTTTCTTCTCGGAAGAGATCAATTTAGCATTTTTCTCTTTTTTTCTTTATAGTAATTCTCAATCATGTTAGCCGCATGTTGGCCCACATTTCTGAAGCCTCGGTGAGAAATTTAAATTAGATTTGGCTAGAAAACAATAGCCAGCTCCATAAGCTTGCCAGAAAATGTCACAACTCATTCTGAACTAAAGTGGATCTTCTCAGGCCATTGGGAGTAATATTTGAGTCATGCGCAGAGTGTATTTCCTTTCATTAGGACCTTCATTCATTTAAAATATGAAGTATACAATATACTGTGGTCATTACAAACATACATACATGTAGGTTCAATAATTGTTCTTACTCATAATTTATCATTAATTCATATTTGTATTTTTAATTTTGCTTTGCTCAGTATATATGGGAAAGGTTATACAAGTGTTAAATAGACTTATTGCAAAACCAAATCATAATGGCCAGTATAAGTTGAATTCATTTCATCTTTACATATTAAATTTGCAATAAAAGAAATATCTTACATCATTTATTCAATACCGGTACATAGCAAAAACAGAAAAGTACAAATAACAGACATACATATTACAATCCAATCCTGGCAAATAGCAGCACAAACAACTGTGCCTATATTGCAATTCAAGATGGATGCAACTGGAGGTTCTTGACCTGCCAAATCTTTCTGCACCATCCTCATACATGTAGTGTTGTGTCTGAATAGGGATCAAACCGCACAAAAGTCAAGACAATTACGCTGAAATGATCCTTCTTGAAGTAATATCAGATGATTTTCTACATATTTAAAACATTACTCATCTTGCAATGCCTCCACTGAAAAGACCATCTTCTTTTGTTACATCTGTACCGACCCAAGTCATTGCCCCCTCGTTAACCCCTAAAGAATTATTTCTCCTCACTCACACTTTCAAACCTCCACGGACCCCCTCCAATCCAAAGTTTCCTCTCCGACATATGTAATGTATTTTTTCCTCCTTTAAAAGCATTTGTTGAGCACTCCGACGTGAGGCTAGACTTTGAGATGTAATACGTTTCAAATTAGAGCTGACATTTCTGAGTTTAGTCATCTATCGTCACTGTATGGACTACGTGGTGATCAGGGGCTGCGGAGAGCTTGGAGTTCTAGGAATAATTAAGGCATGAACTCTGACTAGATTTCAACCAAAATATGATTTCTTTATACGAATCATAGCTGTCGTCATATGCTAAACCACATTTCATTGTCAACATTCTCCATATTGGTACCAAACAAATTAGAGTAACATCATGTATATCTACATTTCTTTCATTATTAAAAAAGTGATATCCACTTATCTATGCTTTGATCTGTAAAGAGCCAACAGATTTCAGGATTTATCCTGTATACCGGTACATGTTTTTCCCAAGAATATTGCTACTTTTGAGTTATAACAATATGTCAGGTACCAGTAATGAAATATAAACTGCCTCACATTAAATTTCAAAATCATTCTTTCATTCTAGTTGGAATGTACATTGTACCCTTAAAAGAGTGATCACTAATTTCCGAGGTAACGGTATATATTAAACTCAAATCATCAGATTGGATACCGGTAGATTAAGATGTGACAGAAAATATGTTAGGAAAACAAAAAGTTGGCTCTTTCAACTAGTTTGGCCAGGAGGGATTAGACCTCCCTGCATGGTCACTGGCAGGTGGTTATCTCAACAATCTGCTAAAAATTAACATAAGAAAAAGGGGACCATGGGGGATTAACAGGTACCGCTTAGGCATTTTTGGTAGCTACAAGTAGTGCAGTGGGGCTTTAAACGTGAAAGAGCAAACTCTTTGTATCAAACACAACTTCACCAATGGCACAGGACAAAGTGTGTCACTGTGTCATATCAATTTTCCTCTAATCACATCAAAATCTAGCCCTTTTCATTCAGAAGATCATTAGCCACTGGATCCAGAGGCACCACGTAACATTACTGCGTTGGCGTCTCCATTCAGGGTCATGTGCACTGCTGCTACCATACCCTCATTCAGACCAAACAAAATTATTGTATAGCTACAATTTTTTTTCTTCGGTGTAAGGAATGAATTGTTTATCGTATAGCTATGTGAATTAGGTATAAGCTATTAATTTTTTTTTATAATATTGTATTTAACAAAACTTCTTTTAAATAGAACAGAGGTTTGAAACATCACATCGAACAAACTATGTAACTGAGATGATATGACCAGCTGGCTTTAGTTGTTTACACTCGAGCAATGCCCATAGCCTACAGTATACATATATGGAGTAATCCGCCCTTCCATAATCTAGTTTCTTTATTTGATGTTCCTTTGTATGACATTATTATCCCAAGTGCAATCTTGTTTAGCTGCATAACGATTCTGTAAATGTACATTCTTTATAGGAATTTTGTATAAATTTTGTCTTGTGTGAATGACCCGTTACCTACACAAGCAGACGACATGGGGAGAGGTGACATCAGGTGCTGATGTGTTCTGACATTGAACGGGTTTCTGGAGCAGGTTTTTGTTTAGGAGGTGAGTCATGGCAGCACAGACAACAAACTTTGGGTCATGTTACGGTGGAAGGAAAGTGTCACGTTTCCTTAGATCGTAAAATTTCGAATGGGAAGAAACTTGAAACAGGCACCTGACTATAAAATGTTCTTGACTTCACCAGACACTATCATCTACCCAATCTAATTTATCCTGTTTTTTTTTCATTATGAAATAAAAACCTCTCCATTAAATCTGAATTGCGAGTGTCTTTTCCAATTTCAGTTGAAACTAACAGTGTGGGGTTGACAAGCTGAAAGGGCCTCTTTCACTGCATGATAACTCCAACTGAAGTCAAACTATGATCAACCGAGCTATTTCATTTAAGATAAGAAATCAATATGCCCCTTGTGTATCAGTTTATTTTGTGAATTATAACAATAATGTAATGCATGTTCATCAGATTTCCATGTTTATAATGAAAAGGATGATTGATCCAAATGATGCTGAATATGAGAAAATTTAAACCTGTGCCTAATCCTTTTCTGGTGTATAAATGATGGTGAATTGTAGATTTATTATTATTCCCCAAATATGGAATTAAACTGGAAAATATAACCAAAACTAAACAAATCAAAACACACCAGTCCAAATTCCCACTCTGCATTTCATGAAAGATTAAGAAACCTTCTAAATTATCGGAAATGACAAATTAAGTAAATTTGTTTGATCTTTGATAATGAAAAAACAACAACTTGGATACAACCAAGAGCCACTATCCCAGAAAGATAAATGCAATATTAATTTATGATTTGTTACAAACAACTTGCGGTTACCATCCTAAAACTCTCATTTTCACAATTCAATTATGCTGGGGGAAAAAACATCCATAAAACATTTCCAATCAAGTTTGACATTTAACTTCCTCCATGGCTTAATCTTTGATCTAATTATCATTCTTGATGGGTCTTTCTTATATTAACCTGTTACCTGCTGAATGTTCTCATTCCCATAGACATAATACAGAAGCCGACATGTTCCCCTAGTCAATGGGTTAACTAAAGAAACTGATACACCAAAGGCCTGTCTTCATCAGACTGAAGTTGCAAAATAACCCGCTATTTTAACTAGCCCGATCTCAAATTAGCCAGCTAAATTTGCGTCCTCATCAGCTCGCAGTTGCAATTGGCAGGCTATTTGGTAGAGAAAATATCCCAAGAAATATTGGTCTTGCTTCCAAGCTAGCCCGCTATTTGGAAAATGGCGGGCTAATTTGCACTCATCCGAGCTAGTTTGTGATGAGCGTGTCGGTCTGGTGAAGACGAAATTTTGAGCTTCAGGAAAATATACCGAGTCTGAAAATAATGTGTTATTTTGCAACTTCGGTCTGATGAAAACAGGCCTCAGGAGATATTTCCCTACCTAATTTTTCACAGGTGAACATTAAGACTCATCTTTTTCTCCTTTATATAGCTGCACAAACAACATACAGATTGCACAATGGATCATCTTACCTTAAAAACTATACAGAAATTCATTCATAGCAGATGATAACTTAAACATATCATGTTTTTATTATACTCGGCAGATGACTTTTGATATCTGTTTCTCTTGTTCTGCTAAAATAATCCAGCCATACATGAAGAGTTTATCATCTAATCATCATCCCCTCCCTTCCGGTGAATTATTCCAGAGTTTGAAGACAATCATTGTTACAATGGAAACGATGGAAAGGAAATGATACATTGGAGAGTCTGGCGATGGTTAAGGTTGTGGAAGGGACTCAGCGACCAGGGAGTTCATAAGTTTGAGCGCATGTTGTTTGCACGGAAGGAACGGAGCATCGACGAACGTTTAGATGTTTGAAACTGATACTAGCTTTATGCAATGTTATTGCTTTCTTTATTAAATATCACAACTGATGCACAGAACAATGAGCATTATGTGTGGTCTTCAATATCTTCATGTCCCTTTGATCAACCATTTATTAACAATATGATTTCAAGAATGTTTAGTGATCCACCATAGCAAAGTTCACAATTTTTTAGCCAATTTTGAATTTAAAGAAGAAAGACATTCCTTTCTTATACAATATAGTCCCAAATTATGACATACAACATAAGGATTTGGATGGTTAAAATGTTGCACTGAAAGGGCTTGATTTCAATAGTTTCATAGTTTCAGTAAAGCTTGCTCTCTATAGATCACCTGATATATCATATACTTACAGAATTCTGAGAGAGTTGAGTCCCATGAATGCTCCATCCGGAATACAGCTGATACGGTTATAACTCAGGATCCTGCAACATAAGAAAGAAGGTTAAAACAAGATGAGATGAGATGACCAATTGACAATAAGATTAAGTGTGCATCGGTGCACCTACCTTTAATCACTCTCTGAGAAATTTGCATGATCTATAAAACAGTCAAGCTCATAGAGCATACATTCAGTGCTAATTTTACTGACAATACAAGTGCAAATTCAATACTTATTGGTTTGAAACAGAAACAGGACTACGTACAGTATATGATTCAAATTGTTTCAAAAAGTGATCTTGGGTTTTTGTTTTTAATTGGTGTAATTAAAGCAAGGGAAGACTGAATCAGAAGTAAACAAAACAGAGAAGGTCTTTAAAATATCAAACTGAAACAAATATAGAGAACCTCTAAATATAAAGCCGGACTTCAAGGTCCGATAAGAAAAGGAAGGTGGGTTGGGAGTGAGAGGGGAAGCAGGGTATGTCTATTCCTACAGAGTGATGGAATCAGCACTATAGGGGTGCGGGTATGCACCCCTCCATGCACCCCTCCTCCAGCTCTTACTCATACCAGAGGTGGAAATCCCCCCCTCCTATGGAGTGTCTCAGGAGTTTGGCGGTTCAGTCAGTGATTATTCCTGCTGTCATCACCTCTAATGAGGTGTGTTGTATTTCCCTTTTGCCTGGAGCTATATCCCAGGAAGCCCAAAACCAACCTTTGTATTGCGCTTTCCCCCTCCTTCAAAGCCAGCCATAGTCGTTTGTAGTAAACAGTAGACTACGTGTTCTACGAATGTTTTCTACGAACGTTTTCTAGGAATGTGTTCTATTTAGACAGACATGATTCACCTTAGCTGGTTTACTGTAAGCCTAGTTCCAAGCGTATACCTGATCAACAAGGCAGACATACAGTATATCATTTCTTGCTCACTACAGAGAATTCATTCTAGTTTGAATCACTGAAAAGTCTCATTTCATTGATGATGGGAACAATGAGAATATTTTTCTTGCAAATCAGGTAACTTCCTTTTACTGATGAAAATATGGAAAAAAAAAGACTTTTTCTCATTCAGGTGTACAAACATTCCAAGAAAACATGACATGAAAGAACAAATACAGGAGAGGGTAGAAATGTAAAATGTCAGTGCCAGACATAATGTACGCAATCAAATCTGTCTGTAAAAACCGAGTTACACGTTCACATCGAAAGAGGGAAGATATGAAGATGTTTAGGAAGAAAAAATGAACATTAAAGGGTGTTATTGAATACTTACAGAGTCGAAAGCTTGGTCATGTTGGCAAATGCAAAGTCTGGTAACATGGCAATCTGGTTCATGCTCAGGTCTCTGAAAAGGTTAATCAGAAACATCTATAAAATAATCATTTACACAACCACTCTTCTCTTGCATATGCTGTAAGAATATTTCTTTGTAACGATAAAATATCATTCTTTTCTGAATATACATGTACAGCTAACAAATATAAATCAATCATACCCCTTGTAAATGTGTGTGTTTTTGTTTTTTTGTAACTCAAAATTGAAAAGTGGACTTGTTGAATTAGGGCCTTTTTGAATACTTGTAGATGTAAGCTTTCATATGTCACATTCTCAAGAAACAAAAATAGAGACATATCAATTTTTCACATACTTGAAAAAATACAAAACTTGGTAAAGGTATGAATAATTTTAGTTGTTAAATGTTTATTTATATTACTTGTGCTATAGAAATCAAATTAAAAGTCAATATACATTCTAATAAAAAGGTATAGCTTAAAAGGCATTTGATGTTTACAGCAACCTCCAGAAACCTTATTATGCCCTTGTTCGTGTTAGCCGAGGATGGTATCAGATGCATCTCTTTCAACATTAATTTTCAAGGAAAATGATGGCGACACGTTTGTTTAGCATGCGATTCATCTTACATCCGTCCCCTTAAACTCACATAACCCTAACTTAACCCTGAAATTAGCAAAATATACTGTGTAGACAGTGGATGACAGCTCCCAAACATCTCTTTCCTGATTATGTGTAATTCAATTAAATAATCACTCAAAAATAACACGCTAGACCACAAAACCATGCTCTTCGTTTAACCAATCAAAATCATGGGCGCAGAGAGAGAGAGAGAGAGAGATCGTGAGGGAGAAAGAGAGAGAGAGAAAGAGAGAGAGAGAGAGAGAGAGATAGAGAGAGAGATAGAGAGGGAGAAAGAGAGAGAAAGAGAGAGATATATAGAGAGAGAGAGGGAGAGAGAGAGAGAGAGAGAGAAAGAGATAGTTAGGAAGTCTATTCATTACTGCTGATGTAAGGGGATGCGCATGAATTAAGATCGGAAGGAAGAGAGGTATAGGATCCTGGAAATAGGCCCTGTGGGAATTCAGTTTAGGGATCAGATCTGAGACAGGTTCAATTAACCTTCTTCATAAGACCATAAACTGGTATCACGATGGGAGAGAGGGTAACAACTAATTCTGATGGGGACTAAACATCACATGTTGGTCCTCGATTGACAGATTTAATTGAAGGGTAAGCGTTGAGAAAGCTGATAAGTGATCTATAAGATGTCTGATATGCTGAATTTCGATGTGGAAATAAGTCACGGTAGAATAGTGGATTTTTAAAGATGTGTTCTCATATGCTAATTCAGTTTCTTAACTTACAATGTATGAAGACTCTTGAGACTGCTCAGCCTCTCTGGTACAGTGATCATCTGATTGGAATCCAGGTACCTGAAAGAAATCATTGAAACTTTGATTTCTACTTTTATATATACACAAAGTTATACCATGCTTATCAATTTTACGGCACTAATATCCTTTGGCAAGGCAATAATCTACATTTGCCACTCAGTACCCAAGAGAGAAATGGGGACCACGTAGGATGACGTAAGCATTCGTGTTAGTAATTGCCTATGCCCTCACAGTGACCATATGGTAAGAATACTCGCCAGGGAGTGGAGAATGAATCCGGTAATCGGGGTAATAATATCTCTAAAGCACTTACAGACTGTATTCTATATTAAGCGCTATACAAATCCAGATTATTATTATTATTATTGAAACTTTGATTTCAACTTCTAATCATCCCATACTTATCCATTTTATCAAAAAATTTAAATCTCTTGATTTGGGCAATAACAAATTTTTCTTCCCAGGATAACTACCATCAGTCAATGGTCACATCACTATAATTTTATTTCTGAATTACGATGAAATAAATTGACAACATACTTTATGTCACAGAATTATACCCCTTCCTTCTTGGAAAATTAATGTTCAGACTCTTTTCTCTCGCATATTTCTGGGGAGAGGGGTAAGGGAGGGTAGACTTACAGCTCAGTAGCCCCCGTTGGGATGAAACGAGGGGGTAGTGTGAGTTCTTTGCGGCTGCACCTGACCACAGTACCACTGCAGGCACACTCCCTGGGGCAGGCTAGGGAGGGGAGGCAGCTGTTGTGATCGTTCCCTGCAATGTCGTCAAAAGAAACACACAGATAGAAGTAATTACCAAGACAATAGATGATATAGTGGTGAAGACATTACATTAATGAAGATCTAGATTCTCTC
>JAVYIG010003594.1:157500-175000 GCA_035222895.1 Strongylocentrotus droebachiensis | reverse complement strand
TCAGAGTATTTTTTTTCCCTTTTCCTTGTTTACTCATCGAGCTCTTAATTGAATGTGATGTATCTCCCTCCTCTATATTAAGCTCAACCACTGTTTCAATCTTTTGCTTCCTACCTTTTTCCTTTCAAATATGCAATTTCTTTTTTCACTTTCGCTCTTTCATCCATCCACTTCCAATTACTCTTTTAGACCTAAAATAACTCATTTTGGAATCTATGGAAATTGCCTGTTATAATAAATTAAATCATATCCAACAATCAAACTTTGGGAATAGATTATAATATTCACCTCTACTATATATATCCAACTTTTAAATTTTCATACAACTCCTGGAAATGTATATGCTGCCAGCAAATTTAAAATTTTGAACTCATAAAAACATTTAAGGGGAACCTTGATAGCAAACCATCCAGAGGAAAACAGAAAAAACAGAGAAGTAGCCTGGTGAAAGTTTGAATGAAATTGGACAAAGAATGAGAAAGTTATGATTTTTTGAGGAGACCATGATACTTACAGAAGTCTGACTGCCTTGAGTCCAGTGAAGGTCTCATTGGTAATGCAGGAAAGTCTGTTGCTTCGTAACATCCTGCGTACATGAAGAAAACGTAAAACATGCGTTACTAATATACACACGACAGGTTCCTTGGCTATTGCTGAGGTACTGAAAGAACTTGATAAGCCCTCTTTGGTAGAACTTTATGTTACCTTAAAATGATTTTGTGATGGTCATGATGTGTGTTCATATTTTGAAAGAGTTACATGTATTACAATGTATTCATTTTCAATTTTTTTTTTTTTCTCCCAGTACCGGTAACAAAATATAAAGACAAATATATCTTGAAGTAAAACGTGTTTTGTGTCATTGTTTTTTTAGTGTAATGAGGTAAATATGTGGACAATATTTAAATATTTCATTAATATATGTAATAAAGTAGTATAAGACTAATTCTGTTAGAGACAGAATAGAAAGAAGAGGAGAGATAAAGATAAGAGTGAAAAGAAATTCCAACCCTGAAAAACATGGCGAGGATATGTGAAAAGTTTATAAGTTTGCCTCAAACAAGTACATATACAGGCGTGTATGTGCCAATATGTCTCCTAACATTTCAAATGTCTTGGTCCCACTGAAAATTCCCACAGACCTTAACATACCTGTGGACAGACACTTTAATTCATCTCCTTGAAATATTTCATCACACTGCTTGCTTTTTAACAGGAAACTGAAGGGAGTGTTTGAATATCCCTCCTCTTTAGGCGTGTCCTCATCAGCTCGAGATTGCCAAATAGCTCGCTATTTCTGATTTGGAAAATAATCTCGAAGTTACAAATCGCGTCTTCATCAGCTCGAGATTCGTCCTTGAGAAATTAGCCCGAGATATTTTGCTCAGCGTTTGCGCATAGTGCGAGTCTTCGGGCTGGTGAAGACGCACAGGACAAATAGAGGGATATTTTGCAAACTAGCCTAAGATATCTTAGGATGATTAACCTGACCAAATATCCCGCTAAATGCAACTTTGGGCTGATGAAGATGCAAACTAACTGGATAATTTGCAAACGGGATAGTTGAAATATTTGGTAATCTCAAGCTGATGAGAACAGGCCTTTCAGGACTGCATCATTAGATGGATGATTTACGACCATGTTGATAGGTCCTTCAACAACAAACATCAAAAGAGGCTAAATATTTTCTACCTTTTCTTCTGAAACTGTCTACACTAAATTTGAAAATTACCCAAGTCAAATTGGTGCCCAAGGATGACAGAAAGTCCCCTGTAAATAGTTTTTAAAACCTTGTAAAGTTTGATAGGTTTTGTGATGGATTGATGGTCATGTTTAGCTTTAGGGGTTTGTATGACATCCCTTGATTTCTTTCATTCATGGAGATCTTTATGAATATAATTATGTATATTTGATTTGATTTGATTTGATTTGATTTGATTTGATTTATTGGTTTCTGCATCTTTTTTCTTTTTTCATCATACATTTTCATGAACATAATATGTATAGTATTAATCTTTATGTTTGTCAATGAGCATGGAAACTAATGAAATGAATTTAAAATTTGTATGTCCCCCCCCCCCCCCCCCCCACCCGAAGAAATCAAGTCACATTTTGTAGTAATTTAATTTAAAAAATCATATTATAATCTTCTAGTTCTTGACACACATCAAAAAAATTAATAAGTATGAAATGTACAGTCAAACCTGCTTAAGTGACCACCTGTCTACAAAGACCACCTGTCTACAAAGGCCACATTTGTTGTTTCTCTTGAAAATGGTTTCTTATTGAATCATGTACTATAAGAAACTGTGTACAAAGACCACCTGTCTACAAAGGCCACTTTTTGTGTTCCCCTTGGGCGGTCGCTATAGACAGGTTTGACTGTACATGAAATTTAATGTGAATTATATTTTAACTACATCCAACATGCGTCTTGTTCACAATTTTTTACTTTACATTCAAACTCTGATGGAGTATTATGGTATGACATTATGAAAGTTAATGACCTATGAATATGAAATATATATCAAGATGAAAGGCGATTGATGCATGTCCATGGAAATAAATTTTGACGAATGGATATTAATAGATATTTGATGGTAATGAATAGCTTGTATATCATTAGTTGCTGAGATGTTATTACTTTTAATGAAAAAATGAACATACACTGTACTGTAATGAAATATGATTTTTTAATGATGAATGGCAAATATTTTAATGGAAAATGATGAAATATGATGATATTATGCAAATATGATGAGAGTTTAATACCAGAGACTACTGGATGAAGCTTTATATTATGAATGTAGGACTTAGAATGATGTATGTGTCATGGAAAAGATGAATATTTCATGAAAAAATGATGAGTATTTCATGAACAAATGATGAGTATTTGATGGAAATATGAAATACAAAAAATGATGAAAAATGAAATCCACGCCTCCCACTGATTGCAAGTAAATCTCCCATTAATGCGGCACATATTCCTTCCAAATTCCTTTCTCCTTTTCTTGCTCTGTAAACATCAGGTGGACGGACGCATTTCTCACAGCCTTGCCAGCTCTTCCATCATTATACAGAAAGGGGATTGTCTGACGCGCAAACAATCGCTGCGCAATGTTGACGGAGGGTTTAGGGACAACAATAATTATGGCTCGAATGTTTAGAGCAACGTAATCTAAACTCACACCCGGGATTTTTCTTTCAAACACATGCCATCCCTTGTTCCGTACTGGGAGCTCTAAGGGTGCGCGGGGAAGGGTTCTGAGTCGGGCCCCGCGTGTGCAGATCAAGCAGAGAATCCTCCTCCTACCACCTTGTCACGAAAGCAAAGTGTTTGATTTTTCTTTCCCCTGCTCTGTTTTTACTCTCCGACTTTATACACATGGAGAGATCGGAAGCATATGAAGTGGTGTTGATGGAGAGGACTTAGATGTAGTCCCGTGAAAAAACGGGGACGGGATCAGGTTGGGGAGGTGGATTTTGTAGTGATGTAAGGTACCAAATGAGACGAGAAGGAACAGGTGGTATGGGGAGGGGAAAGGGAAGACTCGCGTGGTGTACTGATAAGGGCTATGTCAAAGGGTATATAGAAGATCATAGAAGAAATTGTCTGTATCATGGAACTAAAAATGTAATGATCATTTATTTTGGATTTCAAGATTTCTAGATTTTTCTAGACAATACCAATTTCATTTCAATTGCAGATCAGCTTTTTGTAATTGCCTCAGTGTAATTGACTTGAAACCCCCATAGATCTTTAGGAGCACTTCAGAAATATTTTATTTCTGCTACTCTTTTAGTTTTCAACATTTTCTGTTTACCTATATGAAAGAATGCTTAAATTATCATTATATTTTAAATTGTATCTTTGCTTTGTAATCTTTGTATTACTGATATCCATTCAAATGTAAATCTCTGTCGTAAACAACTTTTTACAATAGCATAATAAAAACACCTAGAATACATGTATGTACAAACATCAGATTTGGGGGGAAAATTGTGGGTGCATGTACAGACAAACCAGTATAATATAGATGCATATATTTGGAAAATAATATTGTTATAAATGACATCTTCAGTGAGCATTCCATAATCTGATATTTGATGAACAATGTACTTCCTTCATGCAAGTGTTGCATCTCAAAACATTCATAATATTCCAGTCAAATATTGGTATATCAAAATAAAAGGAAACGGTAATCATACATGAAATTAAAACATTCCATTCAAAGAAAAGAAGAAGTGGTGCTGCGTGTTGTAAAAAGGAGAAATAAAAAAGGAAAAAGGGCCGATATTTCCCTCCTTTACACAGCCTGATACAGTATAGGTATGCATTAACGCCCTGAAAGAAAAATGAATCATGAATTAGCCGGTGAAAGGAGGAAAAAGGGGTGTTAAAGTGATGAAAGAACAACAAAAATGTGATATTAAGTGAGCAGTCCTAGGAAGAATAAAACATGGCTTGGTTAAGTGGTTAAAAGGTTAGATGAGTATATATGCAAGAGTGTTAGACCTGGTTGGATTAAAGCTGTGAAAATAAATGCGCAATCACACCCTGACAGGGATCGTTAATACACCATGCACTGCATCGACCAGCCAAGTGAGTGAACCATGTGTGTTAGCATACTGTGATACATGACTGTGAATACCAAGAGTGACGTCTTTATTTGTCGGTAAACACTTCACTTTGTTCTCCCGTCTGCAAGTCATTTGTTAACCCCAATCCCATTTTGCACGAGGATCGCATTAACAGATTTGACTTTTCATTCAAATTCATCATCGTTTTGAGATTCATGTATGTTTTATACATAATTGTTTTGGTTTTCACTTTAAACTATGCACTTTTGTTGCAGTTGTTGTTGGTTTATGGGGTGTCTTTTATTTCATTATCCAAGAAAATCTAGAAAAAGACGATTCAATTGCCTGAATTTAGTGTCTTAATACACTCAGAAAACCCAACAATTTTTTAAAGAATGCAAACTATACAGTCAAGTCTCACCATGGGGTATATAAAGCTGACAAAATGGTATGGAAATGTTAGTGGTTGATTAAATATTGGTTATATATTGAAGAGTTAGGAAGGTATTAATCTTTGGGGAATTGGTAGAGAATCACTTTAAGATAACATCTCGGACTAACAAGTCTTCAGGTTTAGAATTACTTTGATTGATTTTGACTAATTTCAATTTGATCTTCATATATTCACTAATGTTCTTGAGAAAGTTTGCTCAACATTTTTAAGGAACTACTTGTAAAATAACAGAGTTGATTAATGTTCTCTGTTAACAATTTGATAGTCACAATTCACAAAGGATTGAAATGTGTAAAAAAAAAAAAAAATGCAAATGAGGGAGAACATGTACAAATATTTCCAGATATTTGTAAAGACACAGTCCTGAGATGTTTATCAAATTGTGATTCATATTTCCCCAAGGATTAAACGGTTATTAAAAATGAGATTAAATAGTTGAATTACAAATAATTAAGAAATGAGCATCCTGTTACCATGGTTGTTAAACTAAAAGGAAAATTTCCACCAAAATGAACAAACAAAAAAGAATTTAAAGGAAATAAAGAAATGGATGAAATCTCGTGCGCTGAAAATTCAAGAAGTAAGATGCCACGATGCTTGAAACAGGCTGGTGGTTTTTCGATCGTTATACTCACAGCGTCCGCAGGTTTTTGAGTCCTACGAAAGAGCGTCCGGTGACATTACTCAGTTTGTTGTTCGTGAGCATTCTTCATATTCCAAATGAGCACAGAACAGAACGAGAGATACAGGGGAATTGACAGAAATAAAAAACAAACGGTCAACAACAGAAAAGAATACTATGGCACACATGTAACAGAGGCCTTTTATTTTTAACAGACAAGAAGCAAGGGGGCTTTCACTAATCTTTTTTATTTTTTGTTCAGAAGGAAATAGAACATACATGTAATTTGTCCACATGAAGCATATTACAAAAAGAAAAACAATAAATTTTAAAATTGAACTTTAGAAAGCTAAAACATATATCTTTACTCAATTTAAAAGAGGAGATTGTGGTTGATTGAAATAAAGTACTTGCAAAAAGGGCATTTCTAGATACAAATCTAAATATAGAAGAAATCTATCTCTTCCTACCCACTTATATTCTTTAACAAAATAATTGCTCACATCATAAAATTCAGAGGTGGTAACATACAATTTGAAATAATTTGAACAAATTTGGGAAAATCTAAAGTTGTAACAATTGTTTTCTAGATACAAATCTAAATATAGAAGAAATCTATCTTTTTCTGCCCACTTATATTCTTTAACAAAATAATTGCTCACATCATGAAATATACAGAGACTGGTCAATTTTATGGTCAATGTGTTTATTTGTTTTATTATTATTATTCTACTGCATTCTGCTTTGTGGCAATTTCATAATATCTAGATGGATGAAACCAAGCAAATAATAATTCTTCCTTTACCATCTTATAAGCATGCTCAATTGTCATACATAATATTAGCAATTACCCTCAAAATTGAGTCGGAATTTAGCGCATAAGCTGGGTATAGTGCAAAGATTAATGCCTCAGCTTACCACCCTCTGATACATGTAAAAGCATGCACTAAAGCACTGAGCTTTTAGAAATCAAAGCATTCATTTATCAATGGGGAAAATATTTGGGGAAGGATAACAGCATCAACATCAATCAAGAATCAACAAATAAAATGTCCTTTGATAAAAAGAAGAATAAGAGGAGTTTTAGCTAAAGAGGAAAGATGTATCAATTTGGGATTTTATTGGATGGGATTTTATAGAAGAAATAAAGGTAGTCCATATGACTGGCTGTTTGAAAGATCAGGAACAATTAAAGGCAACTCTACATATGTGTGTGTACATGTTTGTTGTTACACAAATCCAGTTTATTAATTAAGTCACAAAGGCCTTAAAAGGAAATGCAACCCTCAGAATTCCCCAATAAATCATGCAACTACCATGCAACATCTGTAATAGTCCAATTAAGAATTATCATTTATCCAAACTATTAAAGTATATGATTATTAACATTTTTGTCTGAATTATTATCATTAAGGCTAGAACAGAATACACACATGCACACTCTAAATACACCAAGAATCAGATTAAAACAAAAAGGAGGGGTTAAAGGTGAGAGAAATAAAAAGGAAAAAATTCTTACAATTCTACGAGAGAAGACGCTCCTTGGAAGGCCTCATCCTCGATGACCGAGATGCGGTTGTCACGGAGATCCCTGGATAGATGGATTGATGGGGGAGATGGATGAGAGGGATGATGAGAAATATATGAGGATGATATATTCAAGAGATAATGATTACTTGATGGCTTATGAATATTTTACTAGGTTCAGCTCGTATTTCACCTGCTCAGAGAGCGAGTAACAAATCGGTGAAAGCAAACTGCAACTCAGATTTCTTCCCGTTGATAGCACGTCACAGTAAATACAAACAGATATCTAATAATACACATACATTATGGCTGGTTGCACAGATAGTGATTAGATAAATAACATAATACTTGCTCTTCTCAAAAGCTCTTTTGGGATTTGCGTTTGAAGAGTGAGATTTTTCCAAATGCCATATATATGAAAATATTTATTTATCTTTTTTTCCCCAGAATTAGCTTTTAAGCTTTCCAGAGGTTAATTACTCTCCACCCACCCCACCCCAGCGTTTATCGTATCTACTAACAAATACAATGTCAATTGTAATATATACTCTGTATAATACCATTCAAACTTTGTATTCAGTAGAATAATACATGTGCTGTAGATACAAAACAAAAGTATACATATTGAAAATATAGGGAACTGAAGGATAATGAAGGTATAATTGCAATCAAGTCCTTCAGAAACTAAAAATGGAAAAATATGAAAACATATTGACTGCTTCAGAGTGTATGAAAGTCAATAAAAGAACTGGAAAGACTGCAAGAAACATAGATGAATATTCTTCTTTCTGATTATCATACTTACAAGATTTTGAGATTGGGCAGATGAAGGAACTTCCCGTCCGCAGAAATGCGTGAAATCTCATTTCCATTCAATTTCCTAGGGAGAAGAAGATCAAAATGTCATACTGATAAACCAGGAACTTTTATGAATTGTTAATGACAGCTTGCGGCAAGAAATTTTCATGCTCCGCAATGATCCATGGCTGCAGTTTTGAGTTGTGAAGCTTTCATAAAAATCTTGTCTTCCTTTGAAACTTACAAAAGTTTTGTCGACTAAAACAAAATGTGTGAATACTTGCAGATACATGTTAGGCGCATTTTTTTTAATGTCAATTAAACTGCATTTAAAAGAGGCTAAAACTTTATCATTATGTAAAAATTGCAAAGAGGTATATAAATGCCAGACATGAAATAAGAGTGATAATATGGATTTTATGAACTTTTGAAAATAAGACCATTTAGTAAAGAAGTCTCAATTGGATGCCCACTCTCATAAGACTTTTAAGTCAATCTTTAACTTCTCTGCAGATAAGTTATTTAAATTAATCCTGCATTATTCCTATCAAAATATACATATGGTTCTGTGTATGAAAAGTGTATTCAATATTTGTTCATGAAAACTTTTTACATGATTGGTTGGATAATACTCACAATTCTGTTGTGTACGTGGGAATTTCATCTGGAACTGTTGGTAACCCTCTGTTAGAACAGTCTACAATACTTTCATGACATGTACAAGCATCAGGGCAATCATGATCAATAAAACATTGACCGGCTTGGGCAGTCCTGTAATACTCAGCATCTGATGATCAAATACAAATTAAAAATGAAAACACATGCATGCAAAGTAAATCTATAAACAACACTAAATTAAGTATATTCCAACAAACTTTTGTTAATGTCACTAAAATTTATTAAAACATTTAAACAAAAGCAAAAACTTAAAATTTTCTCCCGAATCTAGTAGCACTTTAGATGCTAAATGCATTTTCTTTCTCACAAAAAGGTCATAAAACATAATCCTCCCTCCCAAGTTACAGAAACAAAAACAATTTTTCTCCCAAATATTTCAATTTGCTTTCAATTTTTTCTTCCAATTACCTCATTTTATCTACAAACATTTTTGTAAAGTTGTCAGCTTATCTTTGAAGACTCTTAGTACTGCACTCCCACCATGTAAATTTTTCTCGAAAATATATCAGTTGCAGAAATACAAGTATCATGTAAGAATTGAAATGCAGTCCCCAGGGGTAAATAAGAACATTGCAAAGTGCTTCAAATTATAGTCATCATTAATACAGCACTGGATATCTCTCTATTCTGCTGTATTCTACATTATTTGTTTGACATTATAAATTACACCAGAGACATTACAAAGTCCTGAGCAAGTTTCTCCATGTTTTTACTGGGTTCAATAACCTGAACATCATTAACACACCACATTTAGGAAATAAATCATTTAAATAACGATTTGCACCAATACCCTTAGAGCTTGTGGCAAAGACTACCTGTCATTTATCAACATGGCCCATTGAAATTTTTCCCTAGAGATATGAATTATTCCGGAGAGTAATATTGAGACCGACTCGATCTCCCGCTCGTTTCACCGTAAAATTCATCATTCAGAAAAAATGTCTAACCGTGTCCATTGACTTCTGCTGAAATCTCTTCTCTACAAATACGGACCCTAGATGTGCATTAGCGGTATTAGGCTGTAAGCCCCCATCCCAACATAAACCCCTATGAATATAGATAGAGTATTGCCTGCTTATGGAGAAAGCACCCATTTAGAATCTCTTTTCTTAGATGTGAAACCACCAGGCAGGGAAGTAAGACGGAGACGCATTATGGAGGAAATAGTCTTCCTATCCCTCTAAATGCAAATCATTTCCTCTGTACATCTCCAATCTTTGAATTTTGGCTATGATTGTCAAAGAAATAGCCCAACAAGGGCATATGGAATGGAAGATAGACTTCGAGAGAGTAGGCTATTCGCATTTATGGAAAGAACATGAATTCTGATAGTAATACCAGCATCAGTTACAAACGAAAAATGGAGATTGCTTTTCCTTAGCTCCTGAAACAAAAGTATGTTCATCAACTTGTAATGGCTTAAATCTAAAGAGGAAATTACTTTTGGATGACATTCTAAATGAAAAGGCTTATATTAGCAGAAATCAAGGAAATGCAAAATGTTTCATAACTCATATAGACAACAATGTCCTGTAAAACTACATTTTTGTTGTCTCTTGATGATAAATATTTTTTTCAAGAAACAGAAACAGTTACAGTTACATTCTATGTGAAATTGATATTCAAGATACATACTTATACATGCTTATTTTGTGTAAAGCAGCAACAGCACCAACAGCAACAAACATAACAATAGTAATAATAACAGTAATAAAACATACTAAAAGTATCAATACTACTACTAATAATAATAATAATAAACTGTTCCAGAAAAAAAAAAAATCTGTGTCACATACCTTTACACTTGAACTTGACGCTCTTCATGTTCGTGATCCGCTTGCGTTCCATTCTGACGGGTCGGGCGCAACGTGCACCGCTCGTCTCAACGACAGGATTGCTTTCAAGGTACTCTGCTATCCATCTCAAGTTACAGTCGCAGATGAAGGGGTTGCGGGCCAAATGTCTGGAAAATTGAAACAGAAGATTGTGCTTTTATGTACTACAGAAAACCGAAGTTAATAATAATAATAATATTGGATATTTATGTAGCACACATATCCACCCTGCAAGGTGCTCAAGGGGCTCCAATATTACCCCGGCTTTGCTAGGCTACCGATTTTGGTGCTCAGCACGCAAGGAATTCCTTCCTATCAATCTTTTATCAATAATTGTCTTCAAACACATTTTTGGGGGAGAAATCTTTGCAAAAGTGTGTGATACAGTTATGATAAAGTTATGATACAATTTGAGTGAAATTTTGCCATCACATTTTTGGCGACTTTGGGGCTCCCAACACTTTAGAGGGGCTTTAAAGATAAAGACCAGTTATGGTCATGCGATTGCATCGTGAAAGAAACGTTGTGGAATCGATCAGAAAATGTTGATCATCTAGCATATAAGTATTGGTGTGTACTGCAAGGTTCTGGAATCATCAAAATGATAAGAAATTTGGCCCAGTCTTCGTAAAGTTACAAGCACTGTACACAGAAAGATGTATATGGGACTACGCACACGTGCGCGACACAAATATATCAATTAGTAGGCGGTTTCCCGGCAAATTTGTTATCATCATATATTAGTCAAAACATACTCTTTCACATGACTGGTAATAAGAGCTTCCATTTCTTTTTTTGAAATTGGGGCGTTTCCAATACTGGTCTTTACCTTTAAGCATTACATAAACTATTTTCTGAGAATTGTAGGGAGCTAAAAAACCTGACATCTGTGCCATGTAGTATGTTCACCCACGCACCGGGTCTCTGTCATCTTGATCCCTTTCCTGCTCCCATTCCTTGCCCATTGACTGATTCAACACATTAACCCAAACCAATTAATTCCACCTGAGCTGACAAATTGGTCTAATCTGATTCAACAACCGGCTTAAAAGCCATATGAAGCCACAGATGAGGTGCTTTTCACCCCTTTTGAGCGAAAAATTTCACACCCCAAAGCTTCTTCAACAAGAGATCTTAATGAGAGAAAAATACTTCTCTGTGCGTTTTGTTAGAAAACGGATGTAAAAGTGTGAAATTGGGATATAAACAACTCTTGAAGGATAGCAGATTTATGAAAAAAGAATACCTCCTTTTCTTCCATTTTAGCTCTACTATATCATCAAGGTTACAAAATGTTAGAAAGATAATAAGAAAGATAATAAAAAAGAAGAAAAACACATTCCTTAAAACTTCATATGTTTGTCAACATAGGAAAGCATTAGACAGTAATGCACTGCTGTGCACTTTTTTGCACAATTCAGCTGGACCCTGCAAAATGCAGCTAAATCAAACCAATGTCTCTTCTTCATGCATATTCACACATGTTGTATTAAACATGTTGGAAATTTAAACTGATGATGTACATGAATTTATACACAGACAGAGACACGTATATATCAATCATATAATATACTTTGCCACAACATATTTCATTTTTAGAATTGAATGATAATAAGCTCGGACAATATTTGACTGTGAATCCATCATTTTTATACAAAGCAAGGCAAATAAGGTAACCCTTGAATTCATATAAAAGTACATGTACATGTACCATGATGTAGGCACACACCAACAACAACAAAAACAACCCCCCCCCCCCACCCCGACCTCCTCCCCACAAAAATAAAGGTTTAGCATAATAATTTGACGTTTTATGTAATCTACAACTTTTATAAAGGAGACATAGGCTACATGTATGATCTAATGAAGATGTGGATACACCATAGATAAACAATAAATTATTCAACAGTAGTGTGAATAACTCTTCCTAAAGTGGCTTGAAAATAGATAGAGTTCCCATTACAACAACCAAAACATATGATTCTTAAATGTATCTTTGCAAAGGGTACAAGTTTGTTTGCTTCTAAAGTTCAGTCTAAAGTCAAACAGTCAGACTCTCTGTTGTGTGTTAAAAATTAACGAGGGTTTATGCCTGCAAACTCCATGATTGGTAGCCCTCACATATTGCAATGAATCTAGGTAACTTTCTCCCTCGGTCAAGAGGCTTTGAATCATGTGAAAATGTGAGAAAGTAACATGCATTGCTATGGTTTGAAGCCTAAGGCATTCTTCACAGCTCTGTGTGATGTACTGCAGAGAGACAGGTAAAGAGGGAGAAGGGGAAGGAGAGAGAGACAGGGAAGGAGAGAAAAAGGTATTGGGAGAAAAGGGTATGAGGAGAGAAAGGTATGGGGGGGGGGGAGAGAAAGGTAAGGAGAGAGAGAATGGGAAGGTATAGAATGGGAAACCAACATAGAGAGGAAGAAAGGGGGAGAAAAGAAGAAAGGTAGAGAAGGTAGAGAAGGGAGAGGGAGAGGAAGAGAGAGGAAGAGAGAGGAAGAGAGAGAAAGAGAGAGAAAGAGAGAGAAAGAGAGAGAAAGAGAGAGAAAGAGAGAGAAAGAGAGAAAGAGAGAAAAAAGAAAGATAGAGAAGAAGAGAGAAGGGGAGAGGAGAGAAAGAAAGAGAGAGAAGAGGAGAGAAGGGGAGAGGAGAGAAAGAGGGGGCAAGGAGAAAGAGAGAGAGAACAAGAGAGAGAGAACAAAAGAGAGAGAACAAAAGAAAGAGAACAAGAGAGAGAACAAGAGAGAGAACAAGAGAGAGAGAGAGAGATCCAATAAAACAAAGAGACAGAGAATGAGGGGATGGATGTAGCTACAGATAGGCAGAGAAAAGGTTACACGTACAGTAAAAGCAAAGCCTACAGAACACACACAAAGGAGAAGGTGATAGACGGGAAGCGAACTTGCAAATATTTATGAGCAAGAAATTATGAAAATGGGAAAGCAGAAAAAACTACCAATTACAAAAAAACAGACAGAGTAACAGGAAAACAAAAAGAAATGAAGTATTGGGTAGTTTAGAATTGAGGACAAATTAGTTGAGTGGAAGAGAAAGTGGAAAAGTTACAGGATAGTAGAGAGTAATGTCAAATCTTAAGGATACAGAGATAAAAGGGAAAGAGAACGTAAGTTTGGACCAGAGGAGAGGGGTTGAATATGGGTCATCGGAGGGCAGACCCGGCTCTCATCGAGGGGTCCTGATTACGGCAGCGACCCGTGAAGTATGCCCCTTGCCTCTATCTGTCTACCTCACACAAGAATACCCCCTCGGTGACAAGCGCTAAACAGTTCTCTATCTTTTCATATCTTGCCTGCTCAAAAATATGCTGGAATTTATGGATTTATTGATACTTACAACTAAGTTACAAGATTTTGAGGTATTTTAACCCAAACTTGGAGCGTGTTTGTTCCACCGATTCAGACTAAGAAATATGATTCAATGTTTTGTATTTTTTTAATACCTTGCTGACTCAATATGCTGGAATTCATCGCTGCTTACCAGATTCTATAGCATATCAATCCCAAGGTATGGTTTCTCTCTTTCACTAATTCTAATTATTAAATCAACTAAGTTAGTGTCTAAATTTGTACTCAATGTTGAAATGAATGGTATACAAGGTGACAGAGCTACTAATTATCTATCTTTCAATAACTAAGTTGGAATATGCTGGAATTCCTTGACGTTTGTAAGAGTGGCATTATAGTACTTTAATCTCCACAATTGGTGTCTCCCTTCCTCTGCATCAGAAAAAGGGTAATACTTAAATCTCTAATAGGCTGTCAATGGTTCATTTGCTTCTACCTACTCAATATCTAAATTAATTTGTGTAATAAACTCTAAAATTATATTTCAGCTTTGAAGTCCTAGCATGAAAAACATCAACATTTGTTATATACATGTCGACAAGAAAAAGCTATATTTCTCATCATAGAAATGAGTTTGTCTTCCCTAAGTGGGTTCAAAATCCTACCCATTATTTAAACTCCTTCTCGATATTTAAATCCAAAGTTTTACAGGTGTTAAATGTTTTTTAATTTCCCTGTTGGAAGATGTGTACCGGAGTAAGGTGTCTAGACTACTATCCTGTCCGTCACATCTTTCTTCAATTGACAACTTCCAGGAGCAAAAAATTAAGACGAAGAATTGCTTAACAAAACTTTTGAAAAAGAAAACTGATCATGAAACAGGGTGATTTATTTGTTGGAAATATTGCGAATATAAGCAGTTTTTTTTCTCATGAATTTCTTCAGCTTGTCTCTGTAACGACACAGTCGAGTCTGAGGAAGATTTCTGAACTCTAGACATTGAAACTGTTTCAGATTTACAAAGGAGTTTTGTTTATGTCACCATAAAAACACTATGCTAGACACTTCAGGACAAGTATGGATACAAGAAATCTCAAAGTGAAAAAAAGAAGGAAATATAAGAAACAGATAAAACTAGGTAATTCGACCCAGAGCCTAAGGATATGTTAGAGACAAAAGATAACATAAAAATACTAATGATGGGACTGCCATATTTGCATCAAATACCAAGATTTACATCAAATTACAAGTTCTAAATGTCAGCACCCCACAGGCAATGATAAAGAGGAGATTTGTGGCATGAAGGGATATAACTTCCATTAAGATACACATAAGGAGCTTGGAAAGAGCTTTGGAAAGAGTACATTTCATCAGAAGTATCATCATTTGTCAGATTCTTATGATACGGCATGGATTATAGACAAACTTCGAATGTGCTAAGTAGAGGAATAATGCACCCCGAATGATGGATTAGCGGTAATATAACGCAAAGTAAAAGTTTTGCAAAACCTGGATTGGAGTCCATTAAAAACTCATTTTTCATTCAATGAACTTTCCATGTTGTCCCGCTAAACACAGCTGAGTTGGGTTTAATCCCAGTACTTTTCCAATGTTTTCTTTTACAATACCTCGCCCCATTTCTGACGGCCCAAGAATGCTTGGCCGGCTGGTCGCACCTTCTAAAACCAAGCCGGCGAGGAGGAGAAAATTACTTGCCAAAAGCGCCCGCGTCTGTGATTGAGCTGTGAAACTCTGAATATTTATGAATTTATCTTAGCGAGTTGTTGTTGCAAATGCGGTAGAGATTTACCTCGCATAGCGGGCGAGCCCAGGCGTGAAATATGACCCAGATTTTACACGTGCAGACTTGTTGATCGATGGATTGTATAGCGGCTGCCTAACACATCAGGCACAATTACAAAGATTGACCTGAAACAGGGGGTCATGCAAGATTCTTAAGGTGCCAAAGAACCAATCATGATGTATGTCAGACTAAACGCTATCTTTAAAATTAAATAATGAAGAAGGTATTTCTCAATACCATCTATTTAATTACCTATTTATTTCAAACCTTCCTCATGGGCATACTTGTTGTATAAACTTAAGGCATCCTAACTATTTGGTACCTAACTCTAGACAAACTTATTAAATTGTTACAAAGATAAGAAGGCATAAATATCTAACCATTGTGATGGATGAGAAAATTGCAGTGCAATACAAATACATATCTTAAATCAGGACATAATGTATGTGTAAAAGATATACACAAAACATTAATATTCTTGAGATGAAATATCAAATTGTAATGCCTTTAAAAGTGTTCAGAGTAAAGATCTTTTGGAAAATTAAGGGGATAAATGGGTAACAAAACACTTGTAAAACGCTTTACATGCACATCTAGAGTTGGTCAGTTTCACACCCTGATACTTCACCACCATACTCTGAATTATTCAAATAACCACTGAGAAATATACTTGTATATGTAATGTACTGAAATGTAACACCACCGAAATGAAACACCACTGAAATTCCACTGAAAACGATCTGCATTCACTGGTTTTTCTAACACCTGTGGTTATACCCGTGTTCAGAGAATTGTTCCGCTTCCTAAAAACCATCCCCGAAGCTCTTCCCGTCTTCTAGTATTTTGATACCATGTGGGCTCACCACACAGACGGATGGCTTCCACTGAAGTTAATCAATAATTCACATGCTTTTGGTGGCACCAAAAAACTTGGATTACATCTCAGCAACTATGGACTAGATTTCAAACAAAAGTTTACTTTTGTTTATATTACAAGGAAAGTTTTGCCCTTCTGTTGATGTTTAGCTGGTAGAAGTTCAAAAGAATGGGGATTTTTTAGACTTGTTAAAGTGGATAATTTATGTCATGTATAATTTCAAATTTATTTATCTTTTAGGAGAAGAAAAAAAATCTTGAAAATATGTTACAACTTCACAACTGCTTTCAAAACTTGGGAATGGAAATATTAAAAGGATTATAAATAGGTTATGTCAAGTTTGATATTTAAAAAGTTCTGTTCTTGGCTTACTCCTAAAGTTCTAATTCTAATGAATCTGAAGCTGAGAGTGATATAATTTCATATCTTAATTACAGTATGTACCTGTTCCAAGATTCATAAAAATATTTACCTCCCTCTCCTCATTATTTTAGTTTCTTTCCTTCATTTTGTTTAACCTAGGTTCATTTTCAAACGGTCTGCCTTTTCAAAAGGGGGAAAAAACTAAAAATATAGAGGGAAACAAGAAGATACATCAAAGAGGAATAATTTCCCCTCCTGTCCCCATCTTGGTAGGTTACTGCCTAAATTGGATGGAAATTTCTAGGTAATTGTATTTCCACCTCCCCCATGTCCTGGGCATGTACTTCTTTGCTTTGTGGTTCTCTCTGTAGTGGGACCTACCTCCGCCATGTAGCATCTATTGTACAAGCTCTGATTACTAAAGGTGCTACATTTCACATGCCTTACAATCAATCTTACAGCAGGTAACACTGAACAGGTTGACATGTGGGTGAGAACGGCTCTCTATTCTAGTATGTGTTCTATTTATTTGGTTTCTTTCTTTTTTTAAATCTTTTTTTCTTCAGACATTGGATGATTTTGTAAGTATTTCAAGAAACAAGGCAAGGAACCTCATTTAAGTAAGGAAACTAAATAATAATAATAATATATAATGC
>JAVYIG010003594.1:0-155000 GCA_035222895.1 Strongylocentrotus droebachiensis | reverse complement strand
AGTTTGGTGAAGAAAATAGGGGAAAAGAGAAAGAGAGACAGAACGAGGTAGAGCATGAGTAGCTTGATGATTGCAAAAGAATTACAATTTGACAGTTGATTTCTTTTTGATATATTCCAGGGAATAATTTTCCCTAACTTTTTTGATTAGCAATTTCAGCCGATGGATAAATATTTCGAATGAAATTCTGTACATTTCTATGAAAGAAAACTGCTACACAAAAGATATTTTGTATAGCAGTCATGCAAAAATGCATAGCAAATTGCGATGCGATACCAGGAAAATTATTCCCTGTATTCATATTAAAAACAACAAGTACATAAGCCTTATTTTGTTAATCAGTAAGGTAGATACAGAAATGAAAAAGACAACCATGTTTGGACAATAGTAATATTCACGTAACCCTATCAGTAAGGGCAGCTCTAAGTTTTTTTTTGTCTTGATTATATGCTTCATTTGATAAACACCGCATACAATTTAAGGGGGAGTCCCTTTCTAGCTATATTGAATTATATGACCTCACTAGTCGATTCCTAGTACACGTACATGTATGTTGCACCACAACTCTGTAACTCAATTTCTTACAAAACCTTTCAAAAAGTCTCTTTGCTCTGCTCAAACAAGGTAATACCAAAGACAGATCACTCCTAATCGAAACTAGCAGCTCATAGAGAAGTACTCTGTATTCCTATAACATACTATAAGAGCAACTCTTCTAGAAACAAAACTTGTGAAGCTGTTTCCAATATCCCTTGCAGACAAAGAGGTATGATGACCCGGGCAGGACATGGGTGTTGAGGGCCAGCTATGCAGGAAAAGAAGTTCTCCTTTATATTCAAACAAGTATTTCTTGTCCTGCTATTCAGCGAGGAATTGTTTGCATAAGGTGAGGAAAGATTGTAGGACACAAGGGTTTCTCGTTTCCTGGCACAGCCAGGTGAGGTATCAGAATTTGTGTTCATCTCACAGCTTGATTCATTTAAGACACCATGACCTCACAAATTGACAAATATTGTCTCTGTTCCTGAATTACATGGACAGTGAAACTGTGATTTTGCATTTTGCAATACGTATGCTCAACAATAACTTTATGGTATGGTATAGATTGGGAGTAACCTCAACATGAAACTTTGCTACAAACAAAACGTTTCATATGTATATTGTCTCTGTTTTGAATTACATTACCGTGAATTTGCAATACGTATGCTCAACTATAACTTTGCGATATGGATTTGGAGTATATAAACTCAATATGAAACTTTGCTACAAACAAAACGTTTCATATGTAACTACAGATTTGCAATTTTGTTGACATCATACAAATTACAACAGATATTTAACTTTAATTGCTGTTGTAAAGAAAAAATTAACAAAATCTTAGAGTGGAGATAAAATGCATTAAAACTTATGGAGAAAAAAATGCCCTGTAATATATGCTCCCTTACATTTGAACTAGTAATCTTAAACACATCATAATAAGGGTCTGTACTTTCAGAAGAAAAAAGTGAACCAGCTATAATCCACTTTAATCTCTCCAACGGCAACGTGCATTTCCTGCTAGAAACAACCTGAACGAAACTCGCTTCACCTTGCTACAGAATCACATTTCTCTACACCACACCCCCAATGCTCCCTGTAACCCCTTCATGAAACTGCAACAGTATATTTAAAGGTAAAGACCAGTATTGGAAACGCCCCAATTTCAAAAAATGAAATGGAAGCTCTTATTACCAATCATGTGAAAGAATATGTTTTGACTAATACATGATGATAAAAAAATTGCCAGGAAACCACCTACTAATTGATATATTTGGTAAAGTAGTTTATCTACGTGGTCTGTGAGAGATAAACGCACGTGTTGCGTACGTGTGCGTATAGTCCTATATACATCTTTCTGTGTACAGTGCTTGTAACTTTACAAAGACTGGGCCATATTTCTTATCATTTTGAGGATTCAAGAACCTTGCAGTACACACCAATACTTATATGCTAGATGATCAACCTTTTCTGATCGATTCCACAACGTTTCTTTCACAATGCAATCGCATGACCATAACTGGTCTTTACCTTAATTACAGGAGACAAATCACCTAAAAATAATTTG
Source organism: Strongylocentrotus droebachiensis (assembly GCA_035222895.1). Classification (NCBI taxonomy): domain Eukaryota; kingdom Metazoa; phylum Echinodermata; class Echinoidea; order Camarodonta; family Strongylocentrotidae; genus Strongylocentrotus; species Strongylocentrotus droebachiensis. The sequence continues at coordinate 152,896 of JAVYIG010003594.1, read as the reverse complement.
CGTACAGTGTATAAGATTAACCAAAAAGTTGGTTAGGAGGTTGGTTAAAATATGGGTGTCTGTTGAGTTTGTAATGTGTCATGTCAAATAGTTTTACTTTGGTGTAATCATAGGTGAATTGGTTTACTTTCCCAAAAATATTTTTTGTTATTTGCCTAACTACTTTGTTATTTATTATTATGTTGTATAAATATTCTCTATTATTATTATCAAAAAGTGAACAAACGTAACCTGGCATTATGCTTTGGATCGATAAGGAGTATGAAGGAAATAGAGGATATAAAAACCCTATCCACTGAACCCAAGATGGATTTCACGAGGAAGTATGCCAATGTGGGTGCGTCAAGTAGTAAACTCACAAGTACTTATTAAACATGAATTGAGAGAGTACATGTGTATGTATTTCAAAATGGAATTTCTCTTATTAAACAGAAGTAATACATGTATTGCTGATATTTTTAATGTAGTAAATCAGAATCTAACTAACAAAAATCATGAATCTGAGCAATTTTGAGACATGTGTGTGTGTGTGACTGGTTCCCTTTAAAATCACCCCCTTAACCTGCTAACAAGCATTTAGAGTAGCTCGAAGAGACCCCCAAGCCCTCCTCAATCAAAAGAAAGGGTCTCCCTTCCGCCATGCCTCCCTGCTGCAATAACTGTGTTGCTGTTCTAATAGAATTTCTTTTCCATCTTTTTTCACAGCATGCCCATACCAACAGCTATTACCACAGTACCGGGCGGGGTGGGCAAGGGGTGTGGGTGTGACCCTCCCTCCCTTGATAGAGGTAAGAACTCCGGTGGAAGGTGGATTTCCTTGCCCATGTATTGTTTTGATTCAAGCTTTTGTTGTTGTTATCGATGTTGTTGTTCTGAAATATTTGTAAATAAAGGTTTTGAAACAAACTATTTAAAAACAATTTTCTTCACTAGCAACCAGAATCAAATTTTCCCCTTTGTTGGTAAACTTCTCAGTATACCTCCTACACAGCAATGTAATTGTTTGACTGTTGCATTGTGGTCTTTTTCTTCCTGAAAAATAATGCTCTGTTGGAGCAAAACAAGCGGATGCATACTCAGTAAGGGAGCTGCTGACTTTTGACAGATCTCCTGATCTCTATCGGTGTGTCGATCATCTCAGCTATTTTATCTATATCAATTCAATCCAGTGTAAAGAAATATTTAATTTCAAAGCACAAACATCCAATTGTACACTGCAGAATCTATTTAAAATACTAAGCCTGCTAAAGGAGAGTGTATAATCCTCTTAAATTTCCATATGAATTTGGTATAGATAATTGTCTGTCATTGAACCTTTTTTTCTTCTCTGTCTCTGTTTGCCAGCTATCTGTCCCGTTTTCAATATTTTCTATATTTTCAACTTTTACTTGAATACCATTTTAATTCTAAAGAACATTTCCTTGAAAACATATAGTTACATGTATCTAAAATAAAATAGCAAATTCAATTAGACACTGAATATAGAAAATGAGGGAGGACTACAATGATTTTAAATTCCTCTATCCGATTTGATGAACACATTTCCATAAATTTGTCTTTTTGTCTGTTTACATGTATGACCCTCACTCAGTCCATTCAACCAAACATTTTTGCATTTTACTTTTTATTATCTTCACATAATTTTCTCTTCTTTAAAAAATTGGATAGAGATTATATCCTCCATTGATACCAAATTTGATTTTACAAAACAACTAGTCTCCACTGCATATTATAAAATATAGAGTGTTTCCTTGTCGTTTCATCTTACTTTCCCATCACTGTCATTATCATATCAATATTTCAATGCATAAATCCACAATTTGTACAAATACAATGTGCGGAGCGTCTCCCAGATAAGTAAACAGACAAATTTGGCATCAGCAGCATCCTTGCATGTGTTCGTTACATTATCGTATCACATATCAGAGTGAGATTCACAGATTTTCCACTATAACTTTCAACGTCCGTCATCAGCCGTTGGCACAAGCGAGCGGCTTGGCTAGCTATTACTCCATGTGGCCAAGCAGTTAGATTTGAAGCTATTCAGCATTGGTTTCGCACATCATTGGGAGTGTCATGTACCATTATATGGACCCTGGCGATCAGTCTGCTGTCATATGCCGTTGAGAATTAAAGGCTTAATCATTAGAGCCTTGATGACACACTAACTAATATGCTCACAATATAGCTGGGTCAGCTAAATAATTTATGTAGAGATGTAGCTGACATCTGGTACTTGTTTTATTTTTTGTATGTTTAGAGCTTGTAGTTGTAAACATCTTTGAACGTGCATGCTACCAAATCAATATTCTTGCGAGTTTCTTATTGCTTTTGAACATTCAATATTGGTTGAAATTTGCACATTTAGAATATCAGACCTAATATTTAAATGTTCCTATGATAGTTAACCATTGTTGTTTAAATTTAAAAGTCATAAATTTGGTAAATGTTTTTCTTGTAAAATATTGCATCTTCAAATATTCATATTTCAGATTCAGTAATACTCTGCATACCGGGTAGATATAATTTCAAGGCAGAAGTAATGTACTATGATTCTAGCTTTAAAACATGAATGTCAGCAGAGGCATTGCACGGGCCCAGCTAGTGAGGTGCTGGTGTCAAAATGGGGGAGGGGGGAGGGGGTGAAGGGACCATAAATATGGGACAGAAAAAGGCTACAGAGTGAAGGGTTGGTGTGGGGGAAGGAGGGGGGGGTCATAGGATATTAGAGTGCTTTCGCAAACAAGACGGAAGCAAAGATGGCGGGAGAATTACAGCGATACAGCTCTTCCGTCGTGTTTAGGGAACGAACGCTATCATGACAGCGTTCGGTCGTGAAAATCAACAAGACAGAGAAAATTCTGGTTTGCGCATGCACAGATTTTTTTTTCGCTCGCGTTACTATCGTCTTTGCCTTCTGTCATGTTTGCGAAAGCGCCCTATTGTTTTCATGTCGCTTTTCCCTTCTCAAATTTTTCAACATCCATCTTATTCTCATTGCACAGATCAAGGAGGGGGAGGGGATATGTCACCCCCTTCCCAAGCCTATCCCCCTGTTTATACCTAAGCCATTTAATGTCAGATGGACAGACATTGTCCAATTACTCTCCGCATTCCTCTTCACACCCCGTTCTTTTGTCTCTCTATAGCATTGGTCCAATTATTCTTGTCTTCATCAATCAAATAGCAGCCAGTCCATCTAGCCTTCAAGCATTAAAGGGGACCAATACTGAAAAAGAAATTTGCTCATATTGTTTTAGGTTCCATCCATGCCAGTACTATGATAAATGTATCAGCTTCAAATATTACATCTGGTTTGAATAATTCTAAACAAAGAGGAAAGCAACCTGTAAATAGACTCCTGAATCAGTCAAGGGCTGATATCTTACATACTATGCATAGCTGTAAACAATCTTTTCTTGTTTTTAATTCATACTAGATTTCCATATTCATGCCACTGAATTTACAGATTAAAACAATTTGAAATACTTACAGTGAGTTGAGTGTCCTTAAACCACTGAAGGCATCTTCTGCGATGGTCTCTATTAAATTGTTACTCAAGTCTCTGAAAAATGAAATTTGGAGAGAAAAAAAGGATGTATTAATGACCAAATATTTGTTTTCATACAATTAGTATGAGGTGTACATGTACCAATTTGACTTTTTCAAGTATTATCAGAGCTAAATAACTTTCATGCTAAAAATATTTCATTAGGTATCTAGGCATATTATAGAGAGATGTTTCACATCTGTTTTGAAGTATGTTATCATCATTTTTAGCTCATTTTAAAGTCTGATGCAAATATTGGAATAAGCCTTAAATCACCATCCTTTTTTCTATTGTAAACTAATCTATATTGTCTATATCAAAATAATTGGATCATAGATATGTGTGCCCAACACAAGTCTTCCTGTACTATCATACACCATGTACATTAGCTTTTGCACAAAGAACCAATAATATAAAAAATCTTGAGCTTTCAATTATGATGGGTATGTAGTCGAGTGGTTTAATCACTTGACTGGAAATACAAAGGTTATAGGTTCAAGCCCACACCGGCACGTGTATCCTTGGGCAAGGCATTTTATCTACATTGCTCCTCTCCACCCATGTGTTAATTGGTAATACAGTAAAGCGCTTTGGTCAGTTAATGGTAAAGCACTGTTTAAGGAACCAGTATTACTATTATTCTCATTATTATTATTGTTATTACTATTGATATTATTATCGCTATTATTTATCAGAGTTTTGTTTTCTTCATACTTACATCCTCTTCAGTTTCTTGTATGGTGAGAAAGCCCTTGGTGGAATCTCTGTGATATAGTTCTGCTCCAGTCGTCTGAAAGATAAAAAATAAATAAGAAAAAATGAAATTGCAGAAGATTCAACTTCAAGTATAAAACTTGCAAATAAAACTATATATCAATGTTTGATTCCAAAATTAGAATCCTGCAAAAGATGGTACAATTTGGAAAGTAGCATCTTAGAAAACATTGTCTCTAAGCACGTACCGCTGAAACCGTTAGTGTACTTTGATTTTTACAGTTGCGTGTCATGCAGTCAGATATGATTATTCATGCCTGCGTACCGATCGCCACTCCCAAAACACGACTCTGTTTCAAATCAATGTTCATCAGAGTCAGCTTGTATAGGATGACAGAGAGCCGACCATGGGATAAACATCTCCCTAATGTTTCTCTTTCTCTCTGTTCTGCCTCGCCTGGTCTCTCCCTCTTTCTCTCTCTCCCTCTCTCTCTCTCTCTCTTTCTCTCTCTCTGTCTCTCTTTCTTTCTCTCTCTCTCTCTCTCTATCTCTCTCTTTCTGTTTCTCTCCTTCATATTATTTTATGACTATGATATGTGTAGATTTGTAAGACATTTTGTGTTTTTTTGCGATCTTACTTTGGACTGCCATGTGGATCTTATAATAAATACCATTTCAATTCAATTCAATACTATAATGACACAATGAAGAACGAAAGAATATGTCTTTTTATCCTTCCTTCAAAGCACAAACAGAAGTTAACTACTGTAGTAGGTGGCCAAATCTGAATTTCTTTCAATTCTAAATATATAGTTTTTTCTAGAATTATGTAAAGAAAAGTTCAGATAATTTTCAATCAAATCTATAGCAAGGCCCATGCACAGGTGGCCATTGAACCCTCAATCTACAGCCATTGCGTGACTCTTCCTGATATTAAGAACCTGGCTTGCAACAAGTAAATGCACTGGTTAAGAGTTTCCACATTGTACTTTAAACTCTTCTCAAAGGCTACCAAAACACCTCAATATACATTCATAAAACTTTGCTCTGCCAAGATACACCAAGATTGTTTAACAGGTGAAGGGTTAGGAATATATGATTGAGGTTGCTTTCCTCTTCTGTTTAATAAGCCAACAAAAAACTTGTCATAAACCATCAAACAATTTGCTTTATTCTTAGATCTGATGGATGGAGAGTTGGGGTGGACTATATAGCCCCCCTTTCCTATATGAATTCCCAGCTGAACTTGTCTCAACTCTCCCTATACAAAGGCTACGATCTGTGGAGACTACTTCTGTGTACACACTGGTGTTGGGATTGACAGGTGTGATTCAGCATTATGAGGGCAGTGTAAACTTCCAAGGGATGTGAAGGCATAAAAGTTGAGTAGCAATGATGTAGGAGAGAGAGAGAGTGAGGAAGAAAGAGAGAAAGAAAAGAAAGTGAGGAAGAAATAGGGAGAGAAAAGGGGGAAGAAATTAGGAGAGAGAAGAATGAAGAAGCATGAAGAGAAGGAAGGGATGGTACATGAACAGAATTCAAAAGAGATCGAGATGAAAATAATAAAAGTGGTTTCTTGTCTATTGATCATGTCTGTCAGACTTGACACTCCTGACAACAACAACAAAAAATAAATATAAAAATATACATCACTATCAACTTATTGAGAACTGTTTACATGTTTTACTCTATGCATGCAGGTATTTTTGTTAATAAATGAAAAGATAATTTTCAAAGAATTTATATACTTTATAAAGAAAACTTGGCATATAAGTTACAATTGCAACACAAGGGGGAAAAATAGTATCATGAATCATTTATTCTTCTTCTGGATACTTCATACTAATATCTCATAAGTTGTTGTGAACTCCGAGGGGAGTAATCAACAACTCCACCGGGATATCAGGTCAGGGTTGAAAGACGGAAACCACTTTTGCGTGACAACTTTTCCAGGTATTCATCTCAGGTTCAAGTTTAAATTTCAATCAAAGAGTTCAAAATTGTAAACCTTTACACTACCCCCATCCCCCCCCCCACCCCACCCCACACTCACTCACACACTCACTCACACACACACACACACACACACACACACACACAATTTTGAGAATGTCTTTCTATATGCACTGTTACAAAACATGCTTATGAAAATATTGAACAGTTGCTAACATTGGTATTTTTTCCTCGGGTGATGGATTAGACTCCAAAAAAATGAATAATTGAAAACAGCTCAGTGTGCTCTCTGTTTCTGAAATCATACCATTTTTTATTTCCTCTCTAAAGGAGAGCATACCAAAAAACTGTGGTTGGTTTTGCCTCAAATGTTTCTAAAATATAAGAGAGAAAAAAGCCGGCTCCAACGGACTAACAACCGGGCAGAAATGTGCTGTAGAATTACTTTAGGAATGGCTCGAGGGGCTGTCGTCAAAAGCTGAATGTCAATATTTTTCCGCTGAAATATGAAAACATTTGGGTTTTGTGGAAAAACATTGGCACGATTTCGCCCCCTTCTCACCAAAGAAAGGAAGCCAGATTTTTTAAACAAAAGTGGAATTCTTCCTGAGATGCCAGGGGATTTTTAACATGAAGTTGCATGTGATAAATCATGTGTTGTGCAGTATCCATATCTTTGGTTACTTGAAGCTACAACTAAAAAAAAAATCAAGAAAATATGTAGAAGTACGTGAAATGAAATATAGTCATCACAGTTGTTATAATCATTTTCTCAAAGGGAACATATAAAAGGGAAGTTTTCCCTGAATAATTTCAAATTATGTTATGTAATAATGTGTGAATTTTTGTTTTGTGTGTAATAGGGATCATGTTAATAAAATGTATACATTAGACATTCTTTGGTATAATGTAGATGTAGAATTATAAAACAATCACTGCTTTTTCCATTACGATTTATCACAGGCATATATTTGATTTCACTTTCTAATAGATTTACCAGTGAAAAGCAACATAAACACATGGCAAAATGAAAAATGATAATGCCAAATAGAAATACTGCATCTATGTACAGGTGTACACACAAAATACTAGAAATAAACCTAATGTCAATGACCGTGAATAGGACCTTGCATGGCTTATAAAGTCAATCAGAATTTAGCCAGGGCAAACTAATATATGAAATTGGGTCGTCTTCATTTGCAAAATGGAGGCTGCACGATGTCAAAATCTGCCACCAAATTGAGACCGATATGACTTTGATTACTCTACTAATAAATGGTCCATTCATGAAGATAGACATGAGATCCCATTTTAGTCAGACTGCATGGCTAGAGACATGATACCTAGTCAAATTGCCCTGCTATTGTCAAATATCTCTCATTTCCCCCCATAACGATGCCATTTATGATCCTCCATCCCCGTTTATCCACAACGGAACTGTCATTTATAATTTCATCTGATTACGAGTATCAATCTCCATTAGGCGCGACGTGGTATTATCCATTGTCGTAAGAACAAAGTGAATTTTTACTGCATTTTTTCCCCCCACTGGGCATCAGTGAATCATGCAGCCTTGAGTTTCATCCTTGAAATCAATGTCAGTTGCAGGACAATGGTAGATCAATCTAAAAGAATTAATTTGTTTCCTGACGAGTAATAGCCCTTGACATTATTATGCTACTGCTACTATGTATGTGCATGGTTCCGTGATGTGTTCATGTACTCAGTGTTCATACGATTCTGTTACAACTATCTCTCTGTCTCTCCATTTTTACGATTCTGTTACAACTATCTCTCTATTTTCATATATATTATGCATGCTTTTTCTCTCTTCACCTGACATAAAGGATGTGTACATCGGTATGATTGCATTCCCTTGTTAATGAAATGTAAAAATTGAATTCAGATGAAATATATAAGCAAACATTTTATATTTCATAACAACCTCTTCACATGTAGCGATGTTGTAGTCGAGTGGTGTAAACATGTGACTTGATATGCAAAGGTTGTGGGTTCGATCCCAGACACGGCTCTCATGCCCAGGCAAGGCATTAATCTACATTTGCCACCTCATACCCAGGAGAGAAAAGGGGACCCGGCAGGATGACAAAAGCCTTTGTATTAGTAATTGCCAAATGCCCTCACTGTATAGTAGGAATACTCCCCAAGGAGTGGAGATGGTGCAAATTGTGCATGATTTAAGCGCTTAGAGAACGGATTTTGTATCACCGGTATTATATCCAGATTATCATAACAGCATATTGCATTCCCACTTGAATTTGAAACTGTAATTCCTTGCTTATGATATAAGTCCAATCTGCAAAGATCCTTTATGATCCTGAGCATGCATGCACACCCCTACTTCTGCACCCCACAAATGCAATTGGAACAAAAGAACGTCAAAAGAAATGTTTTCTAAGACTTGAAAGACATGTTTCATTAGCATCCCCAAGCGACATTTGAAGAAATTCGCTGGGATCCAGGCTAAGCCGACGAGAGAACTGTTTGAGCAGACCGCCGTAATAAGATTAAGAAAGCAGATAGCTTAAATGCCCAGACAATGGGCAAGAACAACAACTGAGGCTTACAAAGGGGTCGTAATTCATATTGGATTAGGCGATATCAACTTGATTTGATTAATATCAATTTTCTATTGGGATTAAGAGTTGGTTTAGGGGCATGAATTTCAATAAATAAGATATGTCTCATGTGAACGAAGAAAGAAAGAAGAAGGGTCTTTTTGGGGGGCAAATGCAATTGGGGGAACTAAGCTTTCTTGACTTTATGTGACAACTTATCTAGCCATCACACCAGGGATAAGTTACAAAGAAAGATTCCTCAAGACAAATGTTAGAATCTTATCCAATCTATGCTATTAACAAAAGCAAGATTTCATATACATGCATTTCAGACATTTTAAGTTCATCCTCTATAAAGTGTGACTAAATTTGCATAAAAAGAAGTAAAGATGTATCTACCTTAACATGGCCAATGACTGAATAGGAATCAATCTTATTGCTCAATGTGGTAACGTGGAATTTCAAACATAATCATAAAATATAGATAGGTTGAAATTGCACATTACAGAAACAGGAAATTTCAAGACTGTGATTAATTGAGTAGACTTTGTTTTTGTATATGATATTGCTTTGAGGGACCTGACTTTTACAAGCTAAGCTTTTCTTAAAGCCTCGGTCACAAATGCCATTACGAACGCCGTACGAATGATTTTCAGACAATGGAAATTCAGGAAGACAATGGAAAAACAGGGAGATTCGTACGAACATTTGTGACCGTAGCATATAGGTCTCCTCGTCTTTCTATTTCACTAAAATGCATAATATGAACTTGTCCCTTATAATTGTTCCTTTTTATGTACTCTGTCACATGTAATACATTTGTTAAATTGTATTACATTCATGTTGGAAGAAAAACAAAATAAACTTGAACTTGGAGAGAAGTGAGTGTAGATTAAAATATGAAAAATGCAAACATTGTGACATTTTCCCAGTACACCACATATTTCAAAGGACCACTTTCTCTTTCATCAAAGTACATTGATCCTTGCAAGCACCAAAATGAGGATTAATATTGGACCTGACCTTGGTCCCACCTCATAATGATCCACATGGGGATAATATATCCCAAAAAGTTTTCAGACTTTGGTCTAGGGCCTCCTTGAAGATGATATATTGCTTGGGGGGTTGTTGGTTAATTTGGTAGTTTTAAGAACAGGGGTGGTCAGGAAATGGTTTCCCAGCCAACTATTGGTGACAATGACCCCCTTATAAATACATCCTTAACTCAACACAATTTAGTTCACAATCTCCCCCCCCCCCCTCACCATTTTGTTTTCCATTTGGTATCTCCAATGCAATGCTTGATTCCTGTGTTATTTAACTACAAATTTTGGAAATTGCAAGGATTTGTGAGCTAATGTATGAGAAATTTAAACAAAATAGTGAAACTCGTTTCAAATGTTCTATTGACTAAAATCATCACTCCAAATGCGATCTAAATATTGCCCTTGATAAATTATAGGAAAATGCATAAAGATTGGAAAGAAATTTCAAAGCCCCTAATGACTTAATTGACTTAATGTCCTCAATTATCACTCCAATTAATCAAAACATAATTGATTCCTAAATTTGCCGTTCATGACATAACTACAAATATATGTTAAGTGGAAATTGATATAATCTTGATGTCAGGCAATAAATAAATCAAAATGTTCAAACTTGCAGGTATACAGCAAAGAACAACAAAATGGAATATATACAGGACGTTACCGTTTTATACAAGAATTTACATATTATACAAAAAGTTTCACCACTTATAAAAGGATTAAGACGCATATATATCCGTTACATTGAAACGTTACATGTGCACCCATCATAACTGTACAGGAGTTACGAAGAGAACGCAAGTCTTCTTCAGAGCACTCAAGATATAGACCAAGTCAATCGACAAGAAATTATTCTGGCTTTTAATTGTCTTTTCATGATCTTCAATGCAAAGCCTGGCGCAATTGGGCCACAAACAAACCAGCAATTGGTAGGATCTATGAAGCATGTAATTGGCCGTCTGCAGATAGAGATAAAGCCATTGCAGCGTGGAGTGAGAAGTTGAGCCCACAGGTCTTGGATTTCGGCAAAGTTTCTCATCGGGGTTTACGGAACAGGAGCAAAGATTTGGAGTGACATGTTGGAAACGGCAGCAAGGATTTCTTGGGAATTTGTTTGTCTCATGAGAGAAGCTTTTAATGCCATTCTTTTTTATGGAACTAATCACCGATATTATGATCTGCTTAGAAAAGCTACCGGTAGGCATCTACTGATGCATTTTTATAACCGATTATAGATGTTGAATTTATCATTCATTATTGTAGAACAGCAAAATCATTTGGAATTTTAAAGTTTCTTTCCTTTATATTTTAAAGAATGGATATTTTGAGGAGAAAAAGATAAACATATCCTTTTTGATTATCATCCCATATCACAATATAATGAACAACAACAAAAAGTTGATTTATTACAATTATATATGAGTCTCTCTCTCTCCATGCCATTCCAGTGTAATTTGACATGTTGTCAAATAAAAAGGTAAACACAATATGATAAGATCTGTAACATGAGCCATTTCAAATTTGTTTCTTAAAACAAAATCACAGGATAAAATCTCCCCAGAATACTTCAAGCATGAAATCATCATTACATTTATCCCCAGGACAAAAAGTCTTGGCAGGATAATTTTCAGTTGGCCTAAGAGAGCATCAAGGTTTCAGTGATTGACACAAGATGATAATGATAATGATAGCAAAACATTAGGCAAGAATTCCCTAGATTTTTTACTCTTGAATCACAACAAACACAACAGATACCTTACACAACAGCATGCGATTTGAAAAAGTGTCATATCATGTACCATTGTCTGTCTGAGTATTGCCTCTGAGAGAAAACACGTCACGTTTGCTCTAAAAGTCTAATGCGTTTATCTCAACTTTCCTGTTTTATGAGTTGGCACATTTACTGATACATTTACAGTTCATGGGAATCTCAAGCCAGATAATGTTCTTATGAAATGTATTATAACTGAACACAACTGCAGAAAATAGCAAATGTTCTTTGTGTTTATGAATCATCAGGAGAACGAAAAAAGATAAATAATCTTGATTATTAAACAAATTAAAGGTAAAGACCAGTTTTGGAAACACCCCCCCTCTCAAAAAATGAAATGGAAGCTCTTATTATCAATCATGTGAAAGAATATGTTTGGACTAATACATGGTGATAAAAAATTTGCCGGGAAACCGCCTACTAATTGATATATTTGGTAAATTAGTTTATCTATTGGGACCAAATAGATAATACGCACGTGTCGCGCACGTGTGCATAGTCCCATATACATCTTTCTGTGTACAGTGCTTGTAACTTTACAAAGACTAGGCCAAATTTCTTATCATTTTGATGATTCCAGTACACACCAATTCTTATATGATCAACCTTTTCTGATCAATTCCACGTTTCTTTCACAATGCAATCGCATGACCAGAACTGGTCTTTATCTTTAAGAATTCATACCATTATTTCTATAACACAAAATTCCTCATCACCGCCTGTTTTGCTACAAATTTCAAATCCTAAGTCTTTTTACCCTCTCTCCTCTTCATACTATCTATCTTCTGAAACTTTCTTTCATATTTCCTCTAACTCCTATGTTCATTTTTCTTCCACTAGTAACTCAACATCTACTACTGCTAGTGCAACCCCTACTTCAGGTGCCTGTACAATTATAAATACCTATATTACATTTCTACCACTTTTCTATTCTCAACTTCAATATTTTTTCCTATAAATAAAACTGCTTCTTACTTCTTCTCATACTGACAAGCTAAATATTACCCAGAAATATGAATATGACTTTATGACGTGTTCACAAGTAGCAACCCACACAATTTCTCTATTAAAGTAATACATATTAGGATGAACTTTAAATATAATCAAACTTACAAAAGAGAATAAACAAAGAGGCAGTTTGGAGGAGTGTTTTCAATTTGACCCCATAATTGGTTATTTCCTTGAGCAGACCAATTGAAACTGTTTCAGATCTAGATACAATACCTCACCCTAAGACATGTCACCTGAGGTCATTGACCTCTTGTGACATCATTAGAGCCTAATATACAACTTACACATCTCCAGTAGATGACAAAACTGATGAAGTTCAGAGAAAGGGCAGGGAGGGAGGGAGAGGAAGGGGGCTAGAGATGAATGACGAAAGAAAGAAAGAACAAAAGAAAGGCACAAAAAAGAAGATATAAGAAAGGAAAGGTGAACATATTGTCTGCTCAGAGCCACAAGGGTACTAACTTAATGCCCTTTCTGCTCTATAAACAAAATAAAAAACAAAGAAATAAATTAAGGATGTGCAAGAGGAGAATGAGTGAGAGAAAGACGAAAGTGTCTTGGACAGAGAAGCAAAGAAAGATAGATGAGGGATAGTGTTCAAATGTGAAAAATGAGGTGAAAGATAAAGGCATGAGAGTGAGACATAGAATACAATTATGAATTCTACAATTAATTGATAGGGTAGAGGCATTATTAATGAAATATAAGAGCCAATAAAAGGAACGTCGACAGTGCAAACTATTTGAAAGAATGCAGAGAAGACAACAACAAAACTGTTTCAACGACCAGTGAGAAATGACAAGCAAAAAAAAAATGAAGGATAGATAGACAAATAACCCAACTTTCCGTAAATAGAAACATCACTCCAAGTTCAGACACCAGAAAGTGACATCTAAGATGTTACCTCACTTGACCATAGCTTGGGGGAGTTTGACCTACGACCCTGATAATATACACAACATTGTTTTCAATTTCACTCAGTTCATCTCCAACTGAAGGCAAGGGCAGGAACTATGCTAAGGTCACATACTTGGCAAGATGTCACACTTCTTATCTGATCCAAGTTTACTCCCATGAATTTCAAAAGATTCCACTTCTCGTTTTTGCTACTTTGTACTCAATTTTTGCTGTCAAAAGAAACTTTAACTGAGTACAAAAGCAATTTACCTCCACTCAGGTTCGCTGATTTGACGTGATATTTTGATGGCAGTTGACCTGTCAATTTCATGTAATCTATAGCTCTATTAGGCCGCGTTCATGCTTGATTTTGACGGCCAGAATCAGGCATCTGTTACGTGTTTAGTTTAAAACACGCTTGCGTTCATGCTCACTTTTGTAGAATCACCGAAAAACAGCGATCACGAACGCCGATCGTAAACTCACAAAAAGATGCGTTTACAATTGTAAACGCGTTTAAATGGGGTCAACGCACTGACCTCTAGTGGGTCTACGTAGCATGCACAGTGAAGGTCACACAATGCCACACAAGGAGAATTGCCTGGATGAGCCAGAGAAGTAAGCATGAACAGCTACACCGTGGAACTGCGATCACGATGAGCGTTTACGATGAGCGTTTCAGATCGCTCATTCTACCTTCAAAATCAAGCATGAACGCGCCCTTAGTCTATTTCAAATTTTAATGCTAATCATAGTACATTTAAACTTAACCCCTAACTTTTTCTGACCCTCCAATTTTTTGTTTGCTATTAGAGAGGTGTTTCATACATGATTTGGTTAAAGTGCATTTTTTGTTTTATATTACAATGTAAGAGGAAACATCATCCTGAATACAAAATTACATGAATCTCAACTTTTTTATAGCAAGATAAATCTTCACTGAACAAAGGAGGAAGCTGAAATATTCATCAAACAATTTCTGTTGACATTTTTCTTTTTCTTCTAATATTCCACAGAAAGCCATGAACGTCAACAACGTTTATACACGCATTACTCCCATACATAATTTGCATTAGCACTTAATTTACATTATAATAAAGAACGTACAAGAAAAAGCCTTTTATGCCCCCCCCCCTCTCCTTTTCAGAAAAAAAGGAAAACTGTCACATAAATTAGTAGACTTCATCAGTTAAAACTGCCAGGCTTCTGTTGCACTAACAAGTGGGTCATAGAGAGAAATAAAAGCAGTCTGGCACCAGGGAGAAATAAATAAGAGCAATTGGAGTGAATGAACTTTTTAAAAGAGATTTTATGAGCGGAAATGGAGGTAGAGAGGGAGAGGTAGACAGAGAGAGAGAGAGAGAGAGAGAGAGAGAGTGTGTGTGCCAGAGGGGGGGGGGGGGGGTTATGGATAGGGGGATATAGAGAGAGGAATGGAGAAAAGAAGAAGAAAGGAGGGAGAGGAGACAGAGAATAAATGTTGAGGTAAGTAAGGCAGTGAATGCTTCAAGAATTATTAATGAAAATAATCAATTAAGTAGGAGAGAGTGGGGGAGAGAAAGAGAAATGGGCAGAAGGAGACCATACATTGGATGGATGAGGGATACAAAAGAAGAGCCACAAAAAAAGGGGGGGGGAGTGGAGAGAAAGTGATCACATGAACAGAAGAGATGGGTGATACAAGTGAAAGAAAATAAGGAAAAGGAAACATACCTTAATATATACAGAGGTGTGAGGGATATAAAAAAAGAAAAATAGAACAGATGAGGGAATATGAGAGAGAGAGAGAGAGAGAGAGAGAGCGAGAGAAAGAGAACGTGTGGTTGATAGAAATAAAGTTGGAGAAGAAAAAGAGTGGAGAATTTTTACTGTACCAAGCCACTGATCCCCAATGAGTTGAAGTTCATTGAGCAAGACTGCTATATGCCTTTTGAAACTTGTGAAAGCCAATAAAAACCAACGGTCAGAAATGCCTCTAGACATTGGACATTCTGAGTCTCTTGAGAGAGAAAATCGGCAACAAAAGAGGGGCTAGCAATAGGGGGCACTGTCCCATCACAGGGCTATAAAAATTAATCAAAAGGTGATTAGGGGGGTTATACAAATTTGATAAAAAACTTTCTTTGCGGATTTGCATTCATTCTTGGGGGATATGCTCCAGGCGAAACAGATGGGGCGAGTTTAGGAGGTCAAAATAACTTTTTGGACTTGACCCTCTTTCTTCAATGTCTCCTCTCCCTATGGATCTATAAATAATTGTCGAGAGTCGATCATTTTTCATTCATTTTTCGTTAAAAGATTCTAAAAAAAGTAGAGATTTATCGATGCAGAGGAAATTGGAACCTTCATGTTCATCCAACATTCCAATCTCCCTTTGAAAAGCATGATGTAACGAAACTTTGAAACAGGGAAGTCACCAATGAAAGGATATTGTAACTCATAACATCGAAAATAGCCTGTAATCCTAATCCCATTCAATTCTTCCTGAACTGCTTTTCTGCTCTTTCAGCTTCTGAAAGAAAATGACAAAGCCGATCCTGGAAATATGGATCATGATAAAACATCATGAAGCGCACAGGAAATTACATCAAGCAACTGGGACAGCGTCCAACATGCTATTTTAAAACAATGGGGATCCGTTTCGTATCACGAGGGTGAAATTGCTAAATCATTTACTGTTTTAACATTTTCTCGAGAAGTATTGTGCATACGTGTTGCGTTTTCAATAACAACAGAATTCTTTATGAATATTTTAAACCCTTCTAACGTTTTTACAAAAATATCAAGACTAAAAATTTTTTTTTGTTTTTTTTTTTTGCTTCATTGTTAAATTAAAGTAAAAATATGAAATAAACAAAAACTGTAGACATACAGAAATGATGCACAAGGAAATCAAAGAGAGGTGCTGTTTTGATTTTGTTGTTGTTAATCTTTAAGGGAGCTCCATATCATCTTTTATGAACACAACGTCACAGTTTAAGAATTCTCAATAAAATGTTATCCTGCCAAAAAAATATTTCTATGACATTAATCAGAGTTGAAATAACAAAGTGTCTTGACCCCATGCATGTCTTGCTAACACTTCCAGGAAATTGATTTCTATGATTCAATATGCTGCTGTTGATGATACAAATGATGAACCTTCCAAGTTTTATACTGACAAGCCAACATGTGACTCACTTTAGGTAAGAGGATGATGAATGCAGGAAATCGTAAAAACTATCACATTATAATGTAATGTTCAACATCAAATTGGGAATACATTCTTTGGCATTGCCCTTCTATGACAAGCCAAGGTGTAACTCAGTTACATTACAGGGATAACTTATAGGGGAAATAGTAAACAAAACTATGACATTATTCTGTATTCTTCAGCATAAAATTGGGAGTTATTCTTTGGCAGTCCTCTAATACATCATCTGCTCCATATTCATAAACATGCTTTGAAGTCAACTCATTACAATATTCATTACATCATACCCATCCTCATTGAGACTTCCCTTTACTGCCCTAAGTACAAACCCACGATGCTAAACAGAACACTAAATATAAATGAAATGTTATAATACCTTCTTAAAAACGGGTCGGTTGTACTCTAAACTGATGGAAAAGATGAGTAATGTCATATTTCATGTAGTGAGGCCATGAATAATTTGTACTTTGGAATGTCACTTGTACTTTCGGAACCAAACTTCTAGGATACTCTTGTTAACAGCCCCCACCCCTTCATATGTTTCTCCAATTGTCAACTTGTTTGAATACTTTCTAAAATGATGAAGCTAGTTTCATAATCAGACTACTAACATACTGACTGTGTTAACTGTGTTTCGGTCGTCTTTAGTCAAAGTTGGTAACTTTTCACATATAAATATTTCCTACATCATTCCGGGATCTTTTCCCTTTTTCTCGCCGTCACACTTCTAGGAAAGACGGTTGCCTAGCTCACACTGCTGTTCCCCACAGTGTCAATTAGAAATGATGGGAGAACATGAGTGTCAAGTTTGACAGGATAGATGGGAGAATCTACAGCGCTTCCGCACCAACCCCAATCGCAACTGTGGCAACTTGGAAGTCCCACCCACCGGCGGAGGGTACACATGCTGTTTGGAGGGACAGGTGCAAGTTTGCCTTGTGGAAACAAAGAACAACCCTCCATTTTCTCTCTATTCTTACCCAATATTGCCATTTCCTTCTGGGATATCAAAACCAATTTGCTTTTACCAAAATTATATACACACCGAGCAAACAGGCACTCAAGTTCACGGCCAAACACTTTGCCCGTGACTTGTCAACAGTTGTTCCCCAGTCTTCCTTATTTCTTAACAAATTCAAGAGAATTTTCCATATTGACTGACTTTGCTCAGCTTTGCCCACTATAAACCAAGATTCAAGACAATTCCCTTTCCTATAATTTTTGGTGGATTTCAATCAATTTGCCTTGCGCTAATCTTACGATTTGTATTTTCCTCCAAGTTGTCTAATTCCCAGGAATATCACTGTTCTCTAGAAAAGAATGAAGAGGAAATATTTTGGAGGGCTTGTTCAAATGTTTTCGCAGTTGTTCAAACCACACCTGGTGTTTGGAATTCTCAGGTGAGCTCCAGGTATACAAAGACTCTAACAAATATGTCTACATCATAACAAAATCAAGTTTTACATTTATATTTCTCCAACCCTGCTTCTTTTCACACATTCATTTCCTTCTTAATATTCATGACGGATCGAGTTCACAAGTGCAGGAATTTCTAGTTTTTTTTGGTAATGGAAAAATCGTGTTCTTGGAAAAACTATTTGAACAGTTTTTCTGTAATAAGATGTTAATGAAACAGTAGAGCCAATCCCTGCCAATTAACCTGGCAAGGAGGTTCATGCCAGAAACATCATTGATACATAATTCTACAGGTGGTCCCAGACATTTCTTGCATAGGTTTTCCATAGTATAACATTAATGTCATTCTTTTCGCATTCATTCTTTCCATCAGCAATTTTCAGAAAACTTCTTAAATGATATTGCCCCTCTGAAGACCAGAAGGGTGTGCTCTTCAGCACCCAACAAAATATCATACAAGTTTTACGCCCTTCTGGCAGTTGATAGATGGATGACGGAATTATTGTCTGCTGAAGGGCGATGTTTAAGGGAAAAGGGTGATGTTGTCTCTTTGGAGCCAAAAGGCATTAGCTCATATGATTTAACGGAGAGTTAATTAACACCCTTCTGGCTCTATAGCAGTCAATATCTAGTTTCCCGCTGCAAGCAGATGAAATATACATTTGATAACTAGAAATAGATGGATGGATGTATGGATGGGTTGGTGGATGGGTTGGTGGATGGATGGATGGATGGATGGATGGATGGATGAATGGATGGATGGGTGGGTGGGTGGGTGGGTTGGTGGATGGATGGATGGATGGATGGTTGGAGGGAAGGATGGATGGAGGGATGGATGGATGGAGGGATGGATGGATGGAGGCATGGATGGATGGATGGGTGGGGGTGGGGGGTTGGATGGATGGATGGATGGATGGATGGATAGAGGGATGGATGGATAGAGGGATGGATGGATGGATGGATGGCTGGATGGAGGGATGGAGGGATGGATGGATGGATGGATGGATGAATGGATGGATGGGTGGGTGGGTGGGTGGATGAATGGATGGATGGATGGATGGATGGATGGATGGATGGGTGGGTGGATGGAAGAATGGTGGATGGATGGCTGGATGGAGGGATGGAGGGATGGATGGATGGATGGATGGATGGATGGATGGATGGGTGGGTGGGCGGGTGGATAGATGGATGGATGGATGGATAGATGGATGGATGGATGGATGGATGGATGAATGAATGGATGGATGGGCGGGTGGATAGATGGATGGATGGATGGATAGATGGATGGATGGATGGATGGATGGATGGATGAATGGATGGATGGGCGGGTGGATAGATGGATGGATGGATGGATGGATGGGTGGGTGGATGGAAGAATGGTGGATGGAAGAATGGAGGGATGGATAAATGGATGAATGGATGGTTGTAAAGATGGAAGGATGGAAGGATGGACAGATGGAAGGATGGGTGGATGAATGAATGAATGAATGAATGAATGAATGAATGAACGAACAAACCAACCAACGAATGAACGATTGAATGAAATTAGAAATTACATGTACATGTATGTGAAAAGATAAAGAAAGAAGTACTTACAGTTCCATCATATGATAGGGGAAGGTGAAGGGTAACTCAGTGAGTCCTCTGTTCCTGCAATCCACTGACTTAGAGGTGCACTCGCACTTCGCTGGACAAAGCGGCTCCACTTCACACAATGCCTCATGGTTCTCATTACCTGTCAAAAAAACAGCAATAAAACTATCAATTATCTATCAATAATATCTTTATTCAACAGAATGGCTGATCAGTGTGTCACAGTTTAATGCCTCTTGGATGTATCATACAAGTAATTCCTAACAAATATACATTTATCTGATTTCTTCTGTGTATCATACATCTTGATCATAATTCCAAGTCTAAAAACATAATACAAATATCAACTAATTTTAGAATTCTTAAAAGTTTTATGTATCTGGATTGCAATTCCATGTCCAAAACAATGACCAAAAAAATCAATCATGATTAAAGATAGAGTATTATATCTGAATATAGATATACATTTTCATTCTTTTTCCTTTGCAGAAGAAAGTAACTGAAAAGAGTGACGAGTGGTTTTGTAGGCAAAGAAAAGAAGACAAGACATGTCTGCAAAACCACATCAACTTCATCTGAAACTAGATAATAGCAACGATGTTTGACAATGATTTTTCATTAAAAAGAAGGATTTGAGGTAATAGACATGATCTATTTCATCCATGAGAATCAACGTAGCTAAATATGGAATGCCTGCCACTTGCGTTTGATGAAGGATAATAATTTCCCCACTCTTCTTCACGAAGACGTGACCGGGAAGAGAGAATTTCATGTTTGCCGTGCTTAGTGGGTGGAAATCGAGAGCGGTCCGTTCAGCACGTACCCCAGACACTTCCATTGTCCTCCGCTTACAGCGCTTGGCCAACCGCAAATCTCATTTCATTTTAGAAACATGGTATCAAGAACACGTCTGATCAATACAAAAAATCCTGACTCCAACAGACGATGTTTGTGGGTTCTCTTTTGAGGAAATGATAAGAAATGCAGAGTAAACTTTTTGAAAAAGTGAGCCATTTTTTCCTTCATTTTCTCGAAAAAGTAAGAGTAATAACATCTCTGGCCTGATTTCTTTGTACATTTGCTTTGCAGGCAGTCGCAACTCTACAGGATGTCAACAGTTCTGGGTAACAGTATCGCTCCATTCATGGGGATAGTGTGAATTTCGCAGCCCCAACGATTAACTTTCTTGTTTTGCCACAAGGCGAATGGATATCGGTTTCTACTGCAGACAGAGGGCACACATTTTGAAGTATTGAAAGAGAAAAATAACCAACCAACAAACGCATGCCAGGTACACACAAGCGAGTCGACACACTTATACACAGTGAAGGGACAGACTACAAGCAAAAGATATATTTCATTTACAAATGTTTTCTTCAATTCAAAGATGGTAATTTTATAGTGACTCTGATGGTTTCATTCCAAACTTACCATGGAAATTACAAGACATTGATTACATTAATATAAAAATATTGACTGCTTTGAGGGGCACGGTCACTACTATTGCGCAATACACTGATATCATACTGAAACATAAGTCAAGAATGTAGGTTCTGTTCAACTCTGAAAGCTGCAAATAGGAGCTATATATTTGAAGATAAAAACTATATATTTGAAGATAAAAACTGTATATTTTGAATTATGCACATCCTTTAAAAACAGCCCTGACAATTTGAACCCCTTAAATGGGAAAGCAATGGAACTTTCAAGAGAGAAGAAGTTTCCAAATATTATGACTAACAGTATGATTCAAAATATATACAAGTGTCGGTAAACATGAAACGGAAGACAGAGATATGAAAATTGGATCACCTACATAATACAGGGTGACAAAATTCTGGGTAGACATAAAATCTTATTCAAATACATGAGTCATGTATCAGTAAGCAACAGCAAGAAACGAGAAAGAAAGGCACATTAGGAAGAAAATCGATGCTGGAATAGAATTGTGAACAAGAAATGGAAGATGAACCAATGCTGAGATGCATGGATGCATTTAGAGGTGTTTAAACTCAGGAAAAGATGAATAGAGGAGGAAAAACGGAGGACCCATTACAAGTATCCATGACGATGAGTATCATACCTCATTCCATTGATTCACCAGCGAGCCCATACATGGATGCTGGTGGTGGAGGGGGGATAATTTTCTACCCTCCGAGGTTTCTTCGCCTGAGGAGAGCCGAAGAGGACGAGGCGAGATGGCAAAATCAGATTTGAGCGGCGAGCTCTTTTGTAGAAGGTGTTACTGAATCGGTGTCTGCCTCCAAGCTACGATTTCACATTTCTCTGTAACCTGTACAATTGGATTTATATTCATCTATCTCTCTTTCTCTCCCTGTCCCTCTCCCTCTCCGTCTCTGTCTCTATCTCTGTCTCTCTCTCACTGTCTCTCTGTCTCTCTCTCTCTCGCTCTAGTTCTCTCACCCATTCTCTCTCTCTCTCTCTATCACTCTCTCTTTTTCTCCCTCATTGGGTATCATTTTACTTTTTCATTCTGTTCATTCTATTCTGTCTTTTTCTACTTTTCTCTTTCTTCTTTATCCTTTTAGCTGGATTGGATGATAAAATAGACGTTTCAGAAATGATTTGCTTCCTTTCCCAAGCAATAACATATACATCTGCCATCCTTTGGGTTTGTATGAATAATTCTAAAGCCTGGTTGCTTCGTGCACTGGGAGCAATGCAGTATTTATATGACATCTATTTACCATGTTCCTCTGGTAGGATGCAAATCTACTGGTCCCCTGGTTCTTTACCTGCAATGTATTATTGCACTCAGGTAAACATGAATATCACTTGTTTTAATTTGGAATGTTCCAGGAATCATAGCATTTGTCCCTAGCTTATTGTGCGAGTTACTCCCTTATGTGGTGGAGAACTTTGGAGGTATTTCAAAATCAGACTTGGGTGTGACAGTGAATAAGCCTTGCAGATGAAGTCTGTATAGGCCTGTCATCATCAGACCAAAGTTGCAAAATAACCCGCTATTTTAACTAGCCCAATCTCAAATTAGCCAGCTAATTTGCATCTTTATCAGCCCGCAATTGCAATTAGCAGGCTATTTGGTTGAGAAAATATCCCCAAATTTTGGTCATGTTTTCAAAATAGCCCGCTATATTTTGCGCCCGTCCAAGCTAGTTTTTGACGAGCGCATCGGTCTGGTGAGGAAGAAATTTTGAGCTTCTGGAAAAATAGCAGGTTATTTTGCAACTTCAGTCTGAGGAGGACAGGCCTTCTGTCCCTGCATCTAGACCGGCATCAAGGTGTTGCAGACATAGATAGAGTCTCCTGCTTCTAGACTAGCAGGGCTTGTCAGCCTCATCAAGCCAGGTGCGCTCCAGATGAGACCCGCTGGAGGCGTGCATGGGGAGGGTAGAGCGGGTTAACCTGCCCTGACCCCCTCTACTCTTAACAAAAAAAAGGGATCCTTAGGGGCGTATACCCACTACCCCAACTCCAAGATTTTCCCCAAAATTACAGACCTCTAAGGAGAGTGGGTTAACTTGCCCTGAACCCCTATACTCCTACCAAACACAAGGGATGCTTAGGGTTGGACCCACTACCCCTACTCTAAGTTTACCCCCAAAATGTAGACCTTAAAGCCCGTCTGTACTAGCTTGGCCAGGAGGGATTAGACCTCCCTGCAAGGTCAGTGACAGGTAGTTATCTCATCAAATCAGCTCTCAATTAACATAAGAAAAAGGGGATCATGGGGGACCAACAGGCACCGATTAATTTAGGCATTGTTTGCTACATAGAGGGCGCAAGTAGCTTTAAGTAGTGCAGTGGGGCTTAAATATTTAAAAAACATCCATTCATGAGGTATCATTATTAAACACAAACAGAAACATATTGTCAAGGCAGAATCTTTCTCTACTTATGCCTGTAGTTCTTAAGAATTTAGTGAGTGGTCCAGTTTCTCTAATTTCCATCTGTGAAATTACAGAATTCGAACAGAAATTGTTGCGATTTATGAAAGTTTCTTGCCTGATAATAATAATAATAATAATAATAATCTGCTTTTATATAGCGCTTAATACAGATCTACGATGTCTCTAAGCACTTTAAAGATATACTATTAACCCGGTCATTGGATTCAATACTTGCCTCCACTCCCTGGGGAGCATTCATGTCACCAACATTTCAGGTTTTACAGTCTTGTGATTGGAGTCTAATTAGTCTATACCATCCCCACCCTCTCTCCCCTTATTCACTCCCAACCTTTGCTGGAGACCAAAACTTAAAAGAGATGGCAGCTTATACGGGCGGGTGGGGTTGCGCACCACACCCGGTTCGTTTGCGAGGGTACAGGCTGGAGCCGAGGGAACGTAGCTTTCCGGGGAGCAAGAGGGGTGATGGTGGAGAGGGGAAAGTGATTGGTGGAGATGGAGTGCCAAGTGCCTGCTTGCTTTAGATGGCTGGGTCTGACAGGTAGGTATGCTGAACGAATACACTGCAATTCCGCCTTCACTCCGCTTAAAGAGATGCTGACATAGGGAGAACTACAGGAATCGAGCTAGGACCATGCAGTCTGGTCTACTCTCATTAGTTTTATGGTAAACTCACATGAATTTATTGTATTATTATATATTTCACTGAGCTGCAGAGATGCTGACAAAGGAATAACTACATGACGGATAAAGTAACTGACTCTTAAAAAACTGAATACATTTAATTCTAATGATCTATTATTTGCATCTATCCGTTTTCTATCCTTGAAAAATCTCCTTTTTTCTGTTTTCAAGAACATCCCTTTGGTGAAAATTGAAATTGGGAGTGAAATAAAACGTTTTTAATCAAGTTATGCCAATTTTAATACTTTATCTTAGTAAACCCCTCACACCTTTAATTCTATCCTCATTGTAAGTATGCTAATTAAGGCATTCAACAGCCATTTCCATGTCATAAAAATACTTCCACCTGACGAAATCTCCATATTGTTAAGAACAAAACATTCAGTTTGGCACTTAATACCTCACCTCAAAACCATTTTTCATTCATTTTTTTTATTTTACCTTTCTTTATGATGATAATAAGAAAGTGAAACCGTCCATCAATCACGTAAGTGTTGGCAAATTGGCAACATTTTGACAAGTATACACACACAAGGTGTCAAGGATGGTGTCAGATTATAAACGCAGGTGAAAGGGATAAAGGGGAGCAGCTCTTCGGCTCAAAATATATTTTTGAGAGGTTTTTGAAAAGATTAGACTCCAATATAAAGGACTTTATGTATTTCTTTTTCAAAGAAACAAGACTGTCAAATGATCAAAGACTTCGGTCAAACCTTTTTTACTTAAAACATGATAGCAACTACTTTCGAAAAATCAACCTTAGGCAATTTCAATAGCCTTGTAGTCCTACTTCTGTACAAATATATTATTCATGAGATATTGAACAATTTGTGACAAACCTATTCTGCTTTTATGAAATATCTATCTTCATTTCTCTTTTTTTGTTCACCATTATCCTATACAAATATGTTTTACAATGAACGTTTTAATTTTAGACCTTTATATTCTATAAACATATCTTCATGGTTGATATATGTGCAGATTACGCCAATCTGAACAAGACCAGCGCGGGCCATGTGAACAGGGGTCTATGATTAAGAAATTGATATTTTAGCACTTTTCAACACTTGTGTATACAATTAGCCCTGGCATTAAATCTTATATGTGATTCAGCTGTGACTAAAGCTTATATGAGAGAAAGTAATATATCTCAAAAGGCCAATTCTATAAACTTTTATATTCCACGTGAGACCTTACGAGTCAATAAAAGTGGTCTCTGTTTTCAATCATATGTAATGACTTGTAACAATAATCTGCTAGATTTATAATAACCCAAACCAATAAAACTGTAGTCACTTATATTTGAGCTTCCTCCCAAGATCATTGCTGTATTAAAGGACATCGATCATCAAAATAAATTTTACTCTGTGTCGTGGGATTAATTAATTCATATATATTCAAAAAATATCAGCTTAAGATATCACTTCTGTAAAGATATATTTGCAAGTTAAAATATTGAAGACACGTTTGTAATTGTAGCAATATGTGAGTCGACTTCTGGATGCACTTTAAAGTTAACTCCATGTTGACCTCAGATAGCGCAGACCTTGATATGCAACTGTTTCTAATTACTATTTCAAATTCATAGTTTTTATTTTATTTACCAAAATTGATAGCAAAATTTGTCTTTACTATCAACACAAGAAGGTCTCCCATCCCTAAACCACAGAACACTTTTAGAAGCAATACAATGTACAACAATGTTTAGACAAGTTCAAATTCGTAGGGACCTTGATGGACACAAAAGGCATTGTTGCCTGAACTCACAGATGTTTTTAAAATCTTTGAACGTTCGATCATTCCACCTTTGAATCACTGGTGTGAGGCCCACAAGATGTGTAAATCATTCAATAAAGTTATATGACAATTAACGTCACACTTCCAAGTGTTGAAGTGAATTATGGTGCACCAGGTCTACAAAATGCCCATGTATCTTCTTCCAGATGCCTATACTGGAATTGGCCATACACAATCTTTTCACCCCTCTTTATACAAAGCAACCAAACATTCTCTCTAGCTTTATAGGGTTAGTGTTAGGTTGAATGTTTGGTCATGGGTTTATACGTCCAGAATGTTTGTCAAAGGAACATGTCATAGAACCTCCACATGAATAGGAAAATGATTACTGCAGCTATCGTCCCCCCTCCCCCCCCCCTTTTTTTTCTTCAACAAAGACACATACAAAGAAAATAAAAGGGATAGCAGATGTACACTACTAAAAATGGTAAAAAATTGTAAAAATTGGAATTTTGTGTATTTGTATGCTTTATACATGAAGCCTGCATCACCTCAATTGTGTCTCTCACACACACATTAAAAAAGCATGGCAATTAAATTTTTATGACTCTTACTCATCAACTAATAAAGCAAGAATAAAGAGATTTATGAGCCACGGTGAAGAAAAAAAAGACACAGAAAAGGACTTTCATGACATGGACTGATGTCTTTAAAAAACGAGAAACTATGAAAAATTACTTTTAAAAAGGGAAAATGAAGACTACAATTTGCATGAAAAGAAAAAGAGAAGGAGAGGAGAGAGTCGGGGCACAAAATGGAAAAGAGGTTGAAATAAGAAATATTCAGAAAGGAAATGAAAAGGTAGGAGAGAAAGAACGAGAAATGAGGAGAAAATGGATGAGAATACTAAAGAGTGTTTTTCAAGTAGATATTTCCAAATACAAAAGGAGACAGAGGGAGAGGGTGGGAGCAGGAGTGGGAGAGGGAGAGGGTGAGGTTGAGGGGGAGATGAGGGGGATCCATATAAGCTATTGCACTAATTTTGAGACACTGGTCCAAAGGTTCTACACTCCTGCTAGTCCTCCTCTGGCTAAAAGTGCCCCTCATGCAACCCCGCCCATCCACAGCTGCTCCTAAACACACACATATCACTTAGAACTCCTCTTCAGCTCTACCCCAGCCAAACTCAGTAACCATGGCAACTGAGCACCGCCACGCAAGCGGAAATGGGTTGTATTTCTTCCTTGCATTATACTTTAGTCATGAATTCCCAATTGCTGGGGCCAAGTGACACGAAATTCTGAAATTCCTCCGATATCATTTCATAGGAGGCGATGATATATGAATCATAGCTTTTGTTGTGAATTTCGGAGCCAGTTTTTCTCTCTCTCTCTCTCTCTCTGGCAGGAGTCAAGTTGGAACGATTTCAAGGTTAGAATTGGTCATCAGTCATCAGCAAGATAGGTTTTGAAATATTCATGCTTAAGCCCTGCTAGGCCACAGACAGCAGAGCAGGCGTGGTAATTGCCAAGAGCCATTTAGGGTGAAGCTTTCTAATTTTGTCACTTTGAGCCTCGTCACAAACAGGTGATGATATACTGTAGGTAGAGTCTGTTTTCAAACTATCCTACTTATCGCTACACGCAGGCAAATATTAATGATACTCAGACCAACAAGCTTTCTCGATGTAATACAACAATTTCATAGGTGAAAAGGAACTCATCTTAATTTAGGCCTTTAAAAAAAGATGTTCTATTGCCCTTTGCGACCGACCCCAAAATCTTTAAATCTACGGTCAGCCTTTAAAAAAAATATAATATGTAATAAAGCATTCAAAACTGAGAAATATCAGCCAAAAGAGGGACCAAAAGAAAAGTTTTAAAAGTATTTTTTGTTTAAAGATTTCCAACCAACCGACCCATGTTTTGGCACCTATAGGGCAATACAACATCTTTTATTTTTAGGCATTATGGTTTAGCAATTGATTTGAAATGTGATTTTTTTTCATTAAAGATCATAGTTATGATTTAAACTTTTTAGGCCTAAAAAAATAAGAACGGGGTTCATGTATGCTCCATATGGGGGCCCCTTGTTTGCATGCATGGACCAATAAAATAATCTTGAATCTTGAATCTGATTCCATGAACTTGAAGCTGGTGGTAAATAGACAAAAATGGATATGAGGTTATAACAAACCAGCAAGTCAACTTGCCAGCTTCGTCATCACCATCACCATCATCATCATCTCATCATCTTCATCATCAGTATCATTATCAATCTTACCTGTACATCTGAAGTCAGAAGTCTGTAGTTCGGCCACCTTGAGTCCGTGTAGCTGTCGAGGGGTCTCGCAGGTGGTGAAGAGACCGAGATGGATGTGAGGTCTTAACCAAAGAGCCAGCCAGCTCAGATGACAGTCACAAGCCAATGGATTCTTGGAAAGTCTCCTGAAGTAGACAAAAACAAGTTTGAGATTTAAAAATGAAAATTATCAAAACTTTGCTGACCATCCCAATTCACTTAACCTTTTGAAAAGAAGCTGGATATAACTTGGGGTAGATTCTTTGAAAAATATGTGCTATATGGTATATACCAATATCTAAATTGTAGCCAATTGATTAAATACTGCTTAAGTAAAAAGGTAACATACACTGAAGGTGGCATATATACTTTGTCCTTATGTTCATAACAAACTGAACACACTAAATCCAGTCTCAATTCTTGTTTTATTCTTTTTCTAGAGAGTTTGAACTCAGATTCACCCACCTCAAATATAAAGTCTATGTTCCCTGTTTTCTTTCTCCCCCACTTTTTTATGTGAAGACAAATTAACATTATTTTGAATAAACCTAGAAATATTTAACATTCATTTCAGTCAATTTTCCCACAAGTTATCATTTGAGCTTTATGTCATTTAGATCTTAGAATCTAATAATCCAAGTCCTCCTTATTTCACAAATCATTGCTTCCTTAATCTGACAAAACAATTCCAAATTTGTGTGCACTGTTTTCCCTGTTTTTGTCACTTAATTAATTCAGCAAGACTATTAATCCTATCGAGATAACTTTAGTTTCAAGGAAGACTTTTTTTCTACAACTTGTGAAATGAATTATGTTATTTTCTCTGTCTTGAGCACGCATTTATCAAATGAACGTCTTTACCGATCAGTTGCCACACATTTTCCCATGCATTTAAAACAAGTATTCTCCACTTCAGTCATCAGGGTGTTACACCACAATCAAAGGTCGGTGACCGTGACCAAGCTAACAGTGTTTCGTCTGAAGAAGTATCCATCCTATTATCGCATGGAGCAATTTCAACAGGACTATCATGTGACTTCATTCTCTGACTCGTTTTCATCACTTCTCCTAACCCCTTCGTCCCCCGTCCAATTAGGGTACAGTTTCGGTGACGTCAAAAACCCCACAAGATAACTGAAAGTCCCCTTCGGAGTCAGAGGTGGCATTGAAATTTTATGTATTCCCTTGATCTTTTCTTAGCTACATTGTAAACGTCACAGGTCTTTGTCTCTATTTTCTTTTCTTTTTATTTTGTAGAAGAGTGCTAGTACAAAAAAGTTGAAATGAGAATTACTATCTCACTAAAGTACATGCAAGAACTGAGATGACATTCTAAATTTGATTCTTATGGCCTTAACGGTAGTACCCAGTATTGATCATGGCCATTGATTTGGTGGAAAGTTTATTTTTCTTGGTGCATTTAAGTTTTGTAAACCTGAATCAATACACATATGGTATATTACCATTAATGTATCAAATGCAAAGTATGGGTATCTAAACTTACATGATTTCAGAGAGTCATGTTGTATTCTAACCCACTGTGATTCAAAACACTGTCAAAACCCTCCCCAAAGTAGTTCAATATGAAATTACTTTCAAACTATAATTTATTTTTGTTAATACTTTCACTTATTTCCTACCATGACTGAAATTCATCACTACCATACATGTACATGTACTTCCATAAATGTAATTTGCATTTTGACACGTTTCGACATAAAAATCAATATTGTATATCATCTATTTCCATTTCTCATTTGAGTTTCCATTTATCCCCCATCTACATTCGGAGAGTGTCATAGTTTCGAAACATCAAACATTGCGTGTCTAATCTTCCAAATCTTCCTTTCCTCAATAAATATTGAGAATGAAACAGAATCATATTCTCTAAGTTAAGTCGTACATGACATCAGCCTTGATGGAAACAAATATAGATTAATTTCGAAAGTGTCATAAATCTGAATCTTCAAACATTGCGTGTCCAAATCTTCCTTTCCTCGATAAATATTGAACATAAACAGTATCATGTATCAGTATCTAACAAGATATCAGGCTTAATGGAAACAAATAAAGATTGGTTCAAGAAAGTGTCATAATTTTGAAACATAAAACATTGCATGTCCAAATCTTCCTTTCCTCGATAAGTATTGAATATGAAACAGAATCGTGTTCTCAAAGTTAAGTCAAACAAGACAACAGCCTTAATGGAAACAAATATAGATTGATCTGCAAGAGAAGACATTGATGTATGTATCCGAGAGATGCTTAAATTACCAAACACAAATAGTGGTTACTCATCGTGTTCTTAAGAAACAGAGACATCTGAGGTATATTTCTAGGGAAAGAGATTTGCAGAAGAAACCTTTCAGTTTAGAATCATCGCTCACACTTCAATGCTGATATTGTAAGTGAATATGACATCCCAAACATATATCCATTAATTCTACCGCTTGAATTAGATCAGAGCATACAACATCAAATCAAATTTCATGGATTACAGTGATGAATCTAAAACAAATGAAAATCATGCTATATCTTTCAAATGTCCCATTAAACAGTGATGTTGAATATACCATTTTTCTCTTCTGACACAGCAGAAAAAGACACTATGAAAGTAAATTATCTCTTCCCTCAATTTTAAATCTCTATAAGGGCATTAGATTCTAGTCATATATACACATGAAGGACAAGCTTCAAATTCTAACAATATCACCACTAAATAATAGTCAGCTTTTACAGTATTTGATTGAAGGACAGCTAAAATGACAATCAATATTTTCAAATCTTTAAAAGTTACAAAAGAAGTTTGGAAGACTCTTTTTTCACAATACCAGTATAAAAGCATATATTCATTTCTTTCAAAATTTCAAACAGTTTTCAAAATACTGTAAACCATTTTCATAAGTCATAACCTGAAACAAATACATTTTTTTTGTTCTTTATAATGATCATCTACTTTTTAAGTATATAAACAAATTTTAAAAATAAATAATAATCCACTTACAGTTGTTTGAGGAAACTCATATGTGTGAAGCTGCTACTGCTGAGCGTTGTCAAATTGTTGTCATTCAGATATCTAAGAAACAAAAATTGACACAGAAACATGATGAATTCTTGTGCGAGTATGCATTTCCTTGTATTGCTTTTCAAAATATCTTGAAGGAAATAACATCACCATTTTCTTGATACCATTCTTATTCTAAACCTTATTCTGAATTAAAGATTAATTGTTCCTCTTTAAGAAAAAGGGATTATTGCACCATTCATAATTAGATTTTTTATTTTATTAAAGAAGAGTTTAAAATTTGGAAAATCTAGAAAACTATTGTGAAATTTGTCACATACTAATATAATACCATGTGCACCAATGGTAAAATGAGAAGAAAAAAACTTGCTTAGTCAATAAATTAAAATTTCATATTTCTAGTAAATTGCTTTAATCATTTTTGTGAAACAATGATCATGAATTGATCTTTCCTTCAGACAGGTCACCAAGAGAACCAATTTTCCATGTTTCTGTCAGCTCTCATATCCCAGAACTCTCTGACCTATCGATTACCTTCCACGGAGAGAGAGCTAGACGGACTCCTAAGTCAATGAATGAGATAACTCGCACAAATTAGACCGTGCCCTCGTAATGAACTTATTGAAATTTGTCTCCTTGAAGGTTAAAAGGATAGACCGGGAGCCTTCTAGCGGATATATTCACTGGACCATATTCTGATCTTAACCAGAATTAGCATATTAATTGAAATAAAAGAGATGGTACCATTACTTCACGGCACAAAATTGTACGCATCATAAAAATAAATCGACGGCAAACACACCCTGCCCCTTCTCAATTATACAAGTGTTCATTTTTATTTCATGGATTTGAACAAAGTAGGAGTGTTACAATGAGGTACTTCAAAAGATTGTACTCCAAAACTATAATGCACTTTGAAGCATATGTGTTTAAGTATACACTGGGTGTACAATGGAATAGGTAAACTTGGAAATGGACAAAGTTGTAATTAAAAAAAAAGAACTTTCAATCTAATGACCATTATGCACTCGGATATTTAACGAAGTAGCTCCATTTCCTACTCTTTCATTCTACTGCAAAATTCAATGGTTAAAGAAAGGACATTATAAATACAACTCTTTGATATAGTACCGTAAATAACGTTGTATAAACCGCCCTCGTGTATAAACCGCACCCCTCTTTTTCGCCCTTAAAAAAAAAAAAAAAAAAAAATTTTTGTGTGTAAGATCATTACGGTACTGTAAATTAAAAAACAGTAGGGACCTAGGATAGAACCTTGTGGTACACCATGTAATAGAAGAAAAATTGGAGGAATTATTATTATAAACTACATATTGAGATCTATCAGAAAGATTACTTTCAAACAAAGATGACAGACAAATTTGAGTGTTGTTCTAGTTTCCGAGTGGCGAGTCAACACACCGATTACCGAGCTGGGAGACATTGCCAGGCATAGCGCCAGGTGGAGGGGCATAAATTGAAACTTTAGTGTACCGTGTACCGTGTATAAACCGCACCCCCGACTTTGAAAATTTTTCGGCGGCAAAAAAGTGCGGTTTATACACCGTTATATACGGTAGTAACAACCAAATCCCATTAGAACTTCTGGGATATTGTCCACTCGAACCACTCCTGATGTAGTCTAAATTGTGTCTTGCTTGAAGCAAAGTGCTTAATTCAATTAAGTTTTTAGTGCAATACATGTACATACATATGAAGTTTCAAATGTGAACATCCCATTCCTTTAATTTGCTATATTACAAATATTGTTTACACAACGACAGTCTCGAAATTGAATTACCATTAAGTTAAGAGCTCGCTCTTTTAAATCAATATGGGAGTCAATATGTCCTTTGTGAAATATGATTATAACACTGCCTTAATTACATCCCTATCCTTCCACTCTAATCAATTGATTTCCGTCAATAAACAATGGGGTTTCTCCCATCATTCCTGGTTCGTTTCAATGAGATATGGATCATATTCGGGGGTGAAACTGAGGAGGGTGTGTTCCCACAGCTGTGAAAGGTGTGTTCCCATAGCTTTGACAAAGTGACTGGGAAAAATGAACAAAGAACTGGGGAACAAGTTTGTAAAAACGTTAAAGAAATTACTTTAGCGTAATTTCATTCCCCCATCGTATTACCTGCAGATACCATGTTTGTATTATATAATATGTCATTGTGATGTTCACACATCTCAATAGGTGATGTTCACACATCTATTAAAATTGTCTCTGGTTAATTTCTTGAAATTCTTTGGGATTGTGTTAAATGTGAAGGAAACAACTTAAAGGAACCTTTAAAATCGATTTGAAACATTTTCAAAAAACTCATCCTGCCTTTTGACAGCAAGATATCATTTTCAGTTCACTCCTTTGAACGATTTTTCCTAAACATACTATATAATATTGATTTTTATTAAAAATGGAAATAAATAAATAATTGTTAAAAGTGCATTCCCCAATCATAATCCATCTCACCATTTCTCAGTACTTGAAACCAAAATTTGATGAACATTACCATAGCATTACGCTTTACAACTACAAGTAATCAAAATCATAACATTCGAGCGATTGACAGTTTGCCTAACCATCAATCACTTCTTATTCATGTGAATGTTGTACAAATAAACAATTTTGAGATCTATACACTGGTGAGGGGTTGATGCAATTCTTGAGAGTGGTGTACTACTCCCAAGATATGCAGTCCAACAAATTGGAGTGAACATGGATACGTGTACATTCCCCTTCTGTTATGTTTGGTGATTATGTGCAATGTGTACTTGGGGGAAGGTTATTTAAGAGCTTGGTATATAATCACCAGCCCATTAGGGTAATGAAACAATTACCATGATTACAGAGTAGAAACAGCATGAACAATGACTCACTATTATGTAGGAATGTTCCTCAAAGTCTGATAGTGTTGATATGTACATGGCAATACCGTAATGTACACATGTAGGTTACATACTCTGGGGAGATAATGAAGCTTACATAAATGTTGTCTTTTGGGAGGATGGGATTGACATTAACCCCTTGCTTACTGAATTCATTTGATCCCATAGGCTTAATACAGAAGCAACCCATTATATGTAGGTAAAGGGTTAAAGGTAAAGGCCAGTATTGGAAACGCCCCAATTTCAAAAAATGAAATGGAAACTCTTATTACCAATCATGTGAAAGAATATGTTTTGACTAATACATGATGATAACAATTTTGCCGGGAAACCGCCTACTAATTGATATATTTGGTAAATTAGTTTATCTATTGGTGTGTGAGAGATAAACGCACGTGTGCGTAGTCCCATATACATCTTTCTGTGTACAGTGCTTGTAACTTTACGAAGACTGGGCCAAATTTCTTATCATTTTGATGATTCCAGAACCTTGCAGTACACACCAATACTTATATGCTAGATGATCAACCTTTTCTGATCGATTCCACAACGTTTCTTTCACAACGCAATCGCATGACCATAACTGGTCTTTATCTTTAATATCATTGGATACTTACAGAGTTTCGATGAGCTTGAGAGGTCTGAAGGAGCCACTCATAATGCAGAGGATTTGATTGTTGTGTAACCGCCTGTAGAGGAGAGAGCAAATAAAAGTGGATTAATAAAATGATTTCTCAATAATCATCATGTTTGACAGCTGTTAATTGTTAATTGACAATTGACATTGCAATTGATACAACCATGGCTTCTTTCTGGTGAGAAATTTATTGGAAACATTAAACTATAGAGCAAAAATACAAAGGACTATTACATCATGAAGTTATTTCATGATGCACAGATCACTTTTTAAGAAAATTTAATATACTACACATGTACATCATAATTTTCCCACTTGATTTGTTGTAAGTTTTCGTAAATCGATTCTTTCAGTGAGAGCAAGAAAGATATTGAACTTATGATGTATGAGCATGAACATGACAGCCTTTTGGCTGTTTGGGTCATATCTCTCTCATTCTCTCTCACTATTTCTATGATATATCGCTCTCCTTCCTTTTTCTTCTCCCTCTCTCCTTGACTCCTCCTCCCCCCCCCCCCCCCCTTCTCACCCTTTTTCTGTTTATCTCCTATTTTAAGTCATTCTATCACGTCTATTTTACTTTGTTCCCTTTTCTCTACAAGAAACTGTATGGCCCGATTATGGACATAAATCAAACAAAACAACCGACAGACAAACGGAAACAAAATATAGAAAGGTTTGAAAAGCATGTATATCTGGGAACTCCCATCAGATTAAAACATAATAGTTTTGAACAGTAATTATGACAAAAGTAGCTTTTCTTCTATTCAAGAGTATGATTAATTTGCTTTCAAGGGATCAACATTTACATAGTTGTGATAAATAGGAGGTAATCTTTTATGAAATTATTCTTTGTATTTGAAAGAGAAATGTGACATGAATGGTCTTCCGCTCACAAAAGTCGTGGCTAATCTGGACTACTCAAAGTGCAGAGTTCAATTAATCTTAAATAATGTCAATTGTACTGTTCATACATTCTACAGAACATTTATTCCATTAATCTGGATTATGATTAATTAACCCATTAACATGAACTAATGGGAAGGAGCTTAAAACTTCAGGGAGTGCTATTTTAAGCAACGGGTTCCCTTTCATTTCAATCATGGAATCATATGACTTCAGACTGGGAATGACCAAACAGGGACAAAAATCTATTCAAGAATGTCCTTGCAATGCTAAGATATCTTTCCTAGGTACCTCTTTGCAACATTGCATCGCAAATTTGCATTACGCAAGTATATCATACTAATTGCTACGTCTTCCCATTGTTTGGTATGTATGCTGGTGGAACTGAGTCCTCTTTATTGTAAAATATCAAGCACCGGTAAATCCTAAACCTTTTAATCGCATTGTATACAAGATCGGGGTAGTAGCAAAATATCAATATTTAGGAGGTAATTAC
Organism: Strongylocentrotus droebachiensis; assembly: GCA_035222895.1. Taxonomy (NCBI): domain Eukaryota; kingdom Metazoa; phylum Echinodermata; class Echinoidea; order Camarodonta; family Strongylocentrotidae; genus Strongylocentrotus; species Strongylocentrotus droebachiensis. Next base: position 116,599 of record JAVYIG010003594.1, on the reverse strand, counting down.
AGGGTAGGTCCCGCCAAGAATGGCATCAATACTGCTTAATTATGTATGCTCATGTGCTAATGTGCATAAGCCCCTCTTTTAAATCTCTTTGAAGAGGCTGAATTGTATTTTGATCTATTTGAGGCAGGGGAAAGTAACATTTTATAGGATTTGGGAGGTGAAATTTTCTCTTTCACTAATTCTAATTCCACAGAAGAAATGCAAAAATCAGTGAATTTGTTTGGGTTGGCCTTGCAAAAAGAAAGGAAGCCAGAGAAAGGGGGGAGGGGCTTTGCATACTTGAGAAAGAGAGAAAGGAAAGATAAAGAGAAGAAAGAAAGAGAGAAGAGAAAGAGTGAGAGAAAGAGGAGGGAGAGAGAGGAAGGACAAAAGGGGAGAGATGAAAACGGGGAGGAGCTTTGCTACTTGAAAAAGAGAGAAGGAAAAGATAAAGAGAAGAAAGAAAGAGAGAAGAGAAAGAGTGAGAGAAAGAGGAGTGAGAGAAAGAGGAGTGAGAGAAAGAGGAGGGAGAGAGAGGAGGGACAAAAGGGGAGAGATGACATCACAGTAGTCCAGCACGTACAAATGTTACATCCAGCATGTTAAAAATATTACATTTACTAATTTGACAACTTTGTCACTCCTCTGTCATTTTAAATGTTAATTGAACAGTTTAGTTGTCATAAACGATATCTTTTGAACATGTGCCTTTGACTTTCCATCTGTATCTCATTTCTTCATCCATATTGTTTCGTATTAAAAGTGTAGCTCTTATTTTCTCTTCTACTTTTATTTTCAAATTAGATTGAGTAAATTAATTGTTATACTTACAAGTCCCTGAGTAATGAAGCTCCACGGAATACCTTTCGGTCAATTTTCACCAGCTGGTTATAACTCAGGTCTCTGAAAAGATAAGAAAAGAGAAACAATATTTTAAAGAAAATTAAAATGCTTCAGATTTCGTTCATCATGTCAGTGCTGTATTAAAGTGGAAGGTGTACAATCAGCTTCGGACTAGTCTAGCCTAGCTCAGATTCAAGGCTTACTAGTATAAATCATCATGCAATTTTCTCAAAAAGTTGGAAAGGTCCCAGTATACGGTAGGCCTATAGTTAGAGGATGTGTCAATATCAAAATAGGACATCCTATTGAGTCAAGCCTACCACATATATTTTCAAATCTGAGTCTTGTTAACTGCTGTACAACGCTTGACAATCAAAGATACAAATACAATATATAAATGGAATATGCCTTGGATAGAAAACAATCATTCAGAGGGGGGAATTTCAAAAGATACTGGGCATGGAAGTAAGGCTATACATCGGATTTGCACAGGGACAGGCCAAATCCTGATATATTGCCCAGCCGATGATAAGATCAAGACAAAATTTATCAATTCACAACAGAACACAGATTCATCATTTCTTCCTTCCCCTACAAAGGCTGGCGTACTAGATCACACTTCCACATCTCCCCCCTAAGTGAAAAAGGATCATCGATGGAACACTAGAGGTACTAGCCAAACGCTCTGGGGTAAAAAGAGAAGACCGGTATGGCGTATGATGGATTAGGCAGCGAGCTTGCAGGCTCATACAGCTTTACCCAGTGGCTTTCTTTCTATTCTTTCATGTCCGAAGAATGGTAGAAGATAGATCTCGTGGCAGATACATTCAATAAGATTTATGGGTTGGTATCAGCTTGAAACATAAACATCTTGCATGAAGTTAGAGTTAAGTGAAAGCAGTTGATGGATGGGTTCCTTTAGAAAGGCTTTGTACTACATCAAGATTTGATCATCATAATCACAATCATGTCTTTTATGACATTTATCTTTTTTATATTGCCACATATACATTTCTTTCTTCCAACCATAATCATTTCAGTTCTTCTGCTGAAATGAAGCATGAATGATACATCCATATAAGAATGACGATGAAGAAATAAAATCGTGAATTTTCACATCCATGTGCATTCAGGCTACATTCTTGAATGAACTTTGAAGCTAACTGTACTTCACAAAGTCTGTAACTGGTCACAACTGCCAAGCAATTCACAAAATATTGCTCGGGGAATATCTTTTTTCCTCTTGTACAAATCAAAATAATCATTAATTGGAATCATTATTAATTCACTCTAATTCACTACACATACTATTTCTCCACTATCATCCAAGCACTAGATAGCATAATTTTATTAATTCATACTGATGTTTACGATAACATAATATACACAGAGTTGTCTGAATCTCACTTATCAATAGAAAAGTACAAATTCACTGGCATTTGGGTTCATTTAGGTTCATGGTCAATCAAACCTATATCTACATGTAGATCATACTTGGGGGGGGGGAGGATACTTGCATCACCCAAAATGCCCATCAAAGTGTTCACACCAAGGAATTGTAACTGCACTTCTGGAAAAGGGTCTTCATCTTCCTCCAAGAAATGTTTACATACATTCTCTACAGAGGTCACAGTCCATGCACTCCATCATGTATTTACCAAGATATGGTGCTTCATAAATATTTGTATACAACCTAGAACTATATGCATGGGGTCGGCCTGTCCTGTCATGCCCCCATTCACACACTGTACCATGTTATATAGACAAGGGAATGCTACTTTCTGAGAAGCAACTAGCTCTCTCTCTGAACTGCATCAGTACAGCAGTGAAGCTAAAAGGGGGACTGGGGCGCATTTGCCCCCTATAAAATTCTAGAGAGCCTGCCCCCCCCCCCCCCTAAAGGTGAGAAAAGCATAACCCCCTCAATATGTAAATGTCTAAGCTACATTACAGGGCCAAATAAAAATACCTCTACATACATGTAGGCCTTTAAAAATATTCTTCTGAAGTATACCTTTAAGAGACAATTCTATTACATAGGCCTAATATATGCTCTCACAATTTCAAGGATAGTTTTCAGAGTTCAATCATATAAATACCTAATCTTTAATTAAAATCTATTCAATATTACATCATTCGTGCTTGGAGATATACACAAATATGTAGGCATGAAGCTTATAAAATATTTTTGAGCAAAATTTATGATCCATAATCATTTCCTTCAGTCCAGATCATATTTCTATAATGTAGTTTTAAAAACATCATTGCCAGCTCAGAAACAGAGAACAATTTACACATAGATATATCCAATCAATCATAGACCCATGGTGCATCTTCACGATTAGAAGACGATATTATATTTTGCAAGTGAACAACACTTGAGATAAACAGTAGAGCTGTATGGCCCTCATCTGAACCCCTCCCTCACTCCGCCCATTCCACTTGCTGGTTGTTTACATTGCTGTATTCCCTTCGGGATTCATCTTTAGTTTATGACACTGTGTTTGCTATTTCAAATTTGGATTGTTAAAAGGCTTGCATATTTACAGAGTGATTGTACTTTCCAAGGTAGATGGATTTCTCCACGTTTCCCTCAGTACATAGTCCCGGGTTGTTGCATTAGTGCCACCGCAAGCAAGCAACTGGCCACGCTGCCAAAATCTAAACATTCGGTAGCTGCCGGATCTACATGATGCCTACTCGACTTTCGTTGCGCTTGCCATCTTGTTATTGTTTTTTATTATAATAAATGTTAAGGAATGCCAAACTCTATGATGCATGGATGCAAAAGCATTCCACAGCTTCAGTTTTGGATTGGGGCCTTTCATTGCTCATGTGAGCTGTCACTGTCAACGGAATTTAGTAAAAGAAATGTTTGAAATAAACCAATAAATCAGACACATATATGTCAATGAAAATTGCCTTTCTTTCACTGATATTACTTCATGCATTCTGGATAACAATAATTATATCTCAATGTAATACTGGCTTCTTTTTGCCATTCATGTTCAATGATTGCAAAACCAGTGAGGGAAAAAATTCCTAAATGGACAATAAATGGCAATTCAATTCAATTCAATTCAATTCGCAGGTTAAATAAAAGTCAATAATTTTGATGTGGAATGTATTCTATACAATACTTTTCACATAAAAATTAACTTTTAACCATGTACCCTACATGTACGTTTACAAATCTGCAAAATCCAAAAATAACAAATTTTATTGACAGGAAAGAGTAAAGCATGGAATTTTACCAAAAAATAGGTACATGTACACGTAACTCTTGAAATGTTATTCAATATGCTAAAGACTAAATGATGATAAGGTAAAAAAGAAAGAAAATGAATTATATACATTTTCCAAAGACATGTAACTCCTGAATGATGAAACCTATTTTTCATATTGCCCAATGCTGAGGAGGCAATAGCCTTGATTAAACTGGGTGTTGTTTATCCATCTTTCACTGTTTGGGATGATAAGAATAAAGCAAGCCAACATAATCTGCAAAACAAATTAGACTTCCTCATACTCTTTTATCTTTTCTGAATTGAATATCCATGTTTGAGATGTCCGTCTCCACCCACTATTAAATCTCTGTTCATCTTGTTGCCCATGGACAAACATAAGCTATGTTAACACGGGACTGTCGTAGTTTAAATCTGTAAGTTTCGAAAATCTAGAATTTGATTTGATTTGATTTATTGATTTCTATATCATATTTTAAACATACATGTTTTTAAAACATAAATAATGTCCATCAGTGTGATATAATTAATTGATTTATAAACCATGATCCATCAATGACGATGAGGGTTGAGATGGCACCAAAACAAAGAGTATTTAATTGAAAGTTTAAAACTACAAGCGGAGCAAGCAGTCATTTGAACTACAACTTACAAGCTGGTGTAACCTCTAAGTAAATTGCATCTCCTCGACATGCACATAATTAAAGTGAGGATACCTCCGCCCCTGCTCGTAGTTATCACAGTACTCTCCGGTTGTTCCTGATTTATAACTTTGAGAAAAATCCCTTACCGGTATAGTTTTCTAACAAACTTGTGTCCATACAGTCCCTAACTACAAGATATCTTCAAAGTTTGAAAGCACGGCCTAAACTTAAAGTTAAAGGACTGTCATGTGAACCTACTCATAAAGTCATGGACCTTGTATCTTTAGACTGAAATCCCTCAGAGACAAATGAGGATAAAGAGTTCTAAAGGGGAAACTTGATAGACATCAGTCTATAGTACATATTCCTTCCCTTTGTGACAGAAATCAATGCACTTCTTCCTTACATCATGCTTCACCAGTAGTTTGTGTCACAGATAACTGTATAACTGCACGTGGTGAGTAAACTGATTTTCGCACATAGTAAAAAAGACAATTCAATTGAAAAGCATACTCCTTCACCCCCCCCCCCCTCCACCACTTGTGCCCCTTCTCAGAACTTTTATTTACATTATGATTTATATCATCAAAATCAATTAGCCAATATTTTGCTATAATTTTAACCAAACACTGGGCTAAAGCTTGATCTAAAGTTGAGTTGAGAAATAGAGAAGTTAAAAGACAGTGGTCTAAGTTTTTCTCCTGTTGGATTTGACTTAGACCCACCATCTGATTTAACTAAATTAGTTACAATATACAGCCCGTTAAGGCTTTACAGTGTATCTGTAGCCAAATTACACTAGTAGAACCATTCCTAAGAGGGCGTACAATGTTGCTTACATGAGTCTGAAGAATCTACATATTTATAAACCCATTCTAATTACTTGGTGGTAAGGATGGGTCTTCATGCCCTATTTATAGAAAAGGGGGGGACGGTTTATCCCTCGTCACAGCAGACTGATTACCTACAAATTGAGGAGGCTCACAGACTGCAAAAAAATCTGAGCAATCAAGCTAGACAGGCACAAATAATAGGCAGCTAATCCTCACAGACATTTAACTTTTTTTAAAGGAGCAGTTCCATTAATACTGGATAATGTGATTTTTTTCTTCACCTTTAATATCACAAAACCAGAGATTGCTTATTTGTGAGCAAATAGCAGATTCATACAGGCTCACTTTCTCCAGTACATCAGAGTCAAGAATTTAATTCTTTTGACATGTTTGAGCAAATTTATATATTTTGTGAAAAATTTATTTTTAAAAAATATATATTTTTAAAAAAAAATCAAAAAATCAAAAATGGGGGAGGGGGTGGGGGCTTGGCTAGTACAGCATAACAATTATGTTAAATATAATAGTGAATTACTATTTCCATCGGGCATATCATTCTTGAACCATATTGAGAAATGTCATTTGAGCAAGTTGTGATTTAAATCAAAAGTTCTACTATCCTTTAAGCAGAGATAAAATGTTTGTGTCATCATGACGCTGATCATTACACAAATTCCTGCTGATGCAAAGCATGTTCCCTTTTTACAAAGACCCCATCTCCATACAGGCACACTATAAGCGTCTGGTGTAGAAAGACTTAATCCCATTCCCCAATTAGGATTAGTGTAGTGTGACACTTAAGAAGGATGATCTCAATTAAACCATCAGGGGATTTCAGCTCCCTGGCTGCAGGGGATTATGTGGCTCCATGATGTATCTGGAGATGTAGGGTGAGGGGGAGCGGGTGCAGGAGGGGGGGGGGTGGAAAGATGGTATTCATGCATGTATATATCTTTATCAGATCATATTCAAGGTTGTATAGAATAAATCTGCATGAAAAGTAGGTCAGAGTTCTTGATAATGACCTAGTTCATACTTTGGCAAGCACCATTTCTCTCCATCATCACACCTCATTCTCTTCCTAACCCTGAAAACTTTACTGCCTACTGGTACTTGAAATAAACATACAATTGCATATACCAAGAACATCAACATCCTTCTATAATCTCTATGCATCTGTGTTACATTTTCATTGAAAACAAAACAAGAACATTCTTTAAACTCTAACTGCACAGTCTTGGTGAGAGCTAGAGTAGAGTTTAGACATTCAAAGTTACTCTTTCTTTGCTCCGATCCCAATCTTTCTATTTCTCACCTATTTCTTCCTAATTTTCTAGACATCAACCAATCTTTCAATCTTCACTTTATCTTCTAAACACACTCTTCTCTTCTTTTTTTCTCTAACATCCATCTTAGATCCCACCATCTTTCCCATTCCATCTGCATCCTACCCCATCGCCTCCACTCTCTCCCCTCTCGTCTTGCTCTGCTTCTGTCTGTGTGTGGATTATCCGCATAGTTTGCATATTTCAGAAAATTAGACCATCTAGAGCGAAATGGATCAGGGGAGAATAAAACTTGTCACTTACTCAATGCACTTGGCCTCTATAGGGCTCTAGAAAGATGTAATCTAAACCATAATGTTTAAATTTGAAGTTGTTGTGATGGCGGGATTGGAGCCAAAGCTGGTGGAGTACACAAAGTTGGCCACAGTGCTGTCTTTACCCTGATATTCAAGCTGGTACTGTGTAGATTTAAGATCGCTAGTGTTGCTCAGTTCCAATAATATATCCATGATTGTTAATCTACGTCTATTTTTGTTATCACCCTTATCATTTGCAAGACCTAATAGGAAAAATCACCAACAATCTCATTACCATAATCATGACATTTACCATTCTCAGGAAAGTGCTAAGAAGAGAAGTGAAAATTAGAGAATAGAGGGATAGGACAGAGTATAAGTGTCCAAATGTATTGACAGCCAGATAGGGATAAAGAGAGAAAAGGAAAGGAAATTACTTGTGAAAACTTTGAGAAAATTAGAAATTCCATAAAAATACTACAATATAAGGCAAAAGGCAATAGCAACTGAGTTAGAAAAGGATACAAAAATTATCATCAAACTGTTGACCCTGACAACTCTGTCACCCCTCAAAAACCTGACATACTTCACAGCTGACGTGACATGCCATGTGATAATGTGATAATGACATCAGATCAATGTGCTACATTATCCAATGTGATACTAGGAATGTCAATTACATTGGCAGCATGCCTTTTACCTAGAAGGTGGCAGCGGTGGGCTCGAAAAGTTTGAAAAGGGGTCAAGCTGGTAACCCAGGTAGGTACCTACCACAAATTCTGTTGAAAGGATTCATCGCACAAGTTCTCCCACAAAAATAAGTTAAAATCAAAAAATCCCGAATAAGATTTTATCCATGTAGTGTGTCAAAAATACTTGACATTCAAACAAAAAGAGTGGTATGACGGTCATCATGATACAACAAAACAATAATAATATATTTACTTCCAGTGATCAAGAAATGCACAGGAGGACCAGCTCTCCGATTAGAATTAAATTTCATCAAAGCACAACTTTATTTCTTTAGTATGAATTAAAAATACATTTATAAAAAACATCAGATAAGAGTGACCATGTGATAATTTAATAAATGAGGATCAATGTGCTACAATATTCAATATGATACCAGGGATGTCCATTACATGTCAGGATGCCTTAATGAAAAGTTTGAAAAGGAGTGCATGCTGTGGAACCCCTGGTGGGCCGGAGCCGAGTGACCCTACCCTCCACAAAGGTGGCAGCAGTGGGATTAAAAGCTTCACAAGGGGTGCATGCTGGAACCCCAGGTAGGGACCCGAGTTACCCTACCCTCCACAAAGGTGGCAGGAGTGGGATTAAAAGTTTAACAAGGGGTGCATGCTGGAACCCCTGGTAGGGAGCCAAGTTCCCCTATCCTCCAAAAAGGTGGCAGCTGTGAGATTAAAACTTTAATAACTGGTGCATGCTGGAACCCCAGGTAGGTAGCCGAGTGGCCCTACCCTCCACAAAGGTGGCAGGAGTGGGATTAAAAGTTTAACAAGGGGTGCATGCTGGAACCCCTGGTAGGGACCAAAGTTACCCAACCCACCACAAAGGTAGCAGTGGTGGGATTAAAAGAGGGGTGCATACTGGAACTTTCCCTACACTCTGCAAACCTTTGTTTTGAAGTATTTCACCACATTTTCAAGTCTTGATCTTTTTTCCTGTTTACACGCGCCTTGAGCACTCCACAGAGTGGATTTGGCGCGATATAAGTTACATTAGGCCTATTATTATTATTATTATTATTATTATTATGAGTTCTACCATAAAGAAAATATACACTTCAAGGAGAGATTCTATTCATCTATAAATGTTATGTGATTATATTTAGATGAGATCCAAATAAACTTATTGCTATGGAGGGCTATGTTTATAAACTACTAGAAATGATAATGAATAATAAATGCAACAAATCAGAACAAAAACTAACTTCCAGAAGCCACAAAATACATGACTATAGCATCTCTTCCTGTTCCGCTGCAAATTCGCCTTTAAAAAATGAACCTCAAAACATTAAAAAATCAATTGCCAACAGTGGAGAAGTTCCTTACTTCCTTTCAATACACAGTAAAAGCAAAGCAGATGATGCCAAGTTCAATCTTTTTGAAGATACAAGTAAAACTTAGAAAAGAATTTATAGTACAGGAGCAAGAAATGTCCACCTTACTGGCTGGCCTCAAAGACCCTCAAAGAGCATCAAAGCATCGTTTACAAATGTCCCCTTAATCGCCAATTTACTAATTCATGGTAGCCAAACTACCTTATACCCTCATTAAACATTTAAAGATACTCGTCACTTATTCAGCCAACGATTTGCTTGTGGACTTCTGCCCTCTGGTGAGTGCACAGCTATTGCATTTCCAGGCATTGGAGCCGAGAGCAACCAGAGTGATTAAATATTCACATGCGGATATAGGAAGCGTATTAATTATTGAAGCGATTCGCAATCCATTGGGATACTGTGTGTACACAACATGTGGTATCTGATCTGTGAAGACTTTAAAGAGAACAAATCCAGGTCAAATGAAGCAGATCGTTCCAATTGGGTTTATTAGACTGTCATTTCATAAGCTGAGTTAGAAACAAAGTGAACTACAAGTATTTACGCAGTGCTACTGTGAATCTAAATGCAAAATAGAGTGTTTCAGCAGGCACTTTTGTTTCATCTTTCATTTCTTAATGCTTATCCCTAAAAACCATGATAAATGAATATAGTTGAAAGGAAGTTCATCAAAAATGAGGCAGAACATTGCCATGTGGTGAATGGATTTACTTTTTTCTTCTTCCTTTTAATACAGCAAATAACTGCACTTTACATGTTATTACATTCTTGTTCCCTAATGCAGTAAGCAAGTTTTCAAACTAACCTAACCAATTTTAATGACAACTACAATTATATCAAATTACATTACAGACAAGGCGCATCAGTTTTAAAGAAGAACGAAATATAAAATCAGAAGACACGAACTAGGAGAAAGAGAAGGAGAAAGGGAAGGAGGAGAGATAAGAAGGTTAATCAAAAATAAATTAAAGCATCTGGTTCAATGAAAGACCAAGAAGAGTGCAAAGGGCACTTGAGACCTTCATAACTTAGAGTGACAGGAACATGAAAGATGATATGACAAGAATATTATGTGAAGAAAAGGTCCTCCTAATAGAGTATACAATTTCACAACCATGCAAAATATGAAAAAATACAGAGTGTCTTTATATAGTTTGCGTCCATAAACTGCTGTATGTATGTTGCTACTTGTTCATCCATTCTCTGGCCCACACAACGGGCTTAAGAAAGCAGTGGTACCTGAGACAGTTTTGCTTCCTAAACCCTAATATCCTGCCCAGCCCTCAGGGGAGAAAGTTAGCAAAATAGCTTGGCCTTAGGGTGAAGAAAGATGCAGGGGCTCCAGGACTTTCTGGGAGTTGAATGTTTCAATGTTGAACTTGGAAGGCAACCTGTTTGCCTTATAAGCAGGAAGGCAATGACCCTAAGAGACAACGAACTAAGTTTAAAATGATATTATTTTCCCATTCTATGCTGATATTGTTTACCTTATTGGGAGCCAATAGAAGAAGAGGGCTCTTTGGCTTTTACTTCACCATCATTACAGATCATTTCCCTAAATGTTCTTAATTTGGAAACATCAAATAAATGTAGGCCTAATAGTATGGAAATGATTGGAAATAGCATTTGTATTATTCCCCTGCAAATGAATGACGATTCCAACCCAAATTTTAGAATCCCCCTTCCCTGGCCTCCCTCCCACCCTTAATTAAGTATTACAAATGTTTTGTTTGTGCACACCATTTAAGGAACTAACATTTTTTATACATTTTTTGGTGGTAAAATACACATCTTTTAAGGACACCAGTTCCAAGTTACCTTGGCTTAGCAGTAAAAAAAAAAAAAAAAAGTTTTCAGCTACCATTCATAAGCAAGGTTCGTTATCAAATAATGTCTCGGGGCATTTAACAATCAAAGAGTGGGATCAAGACCAACATTCTGAATCTTATACACTAATTACGATCATAATCGCATAAATTAGTTTCAAGGTAGCTTTCATGCTTTAAACCTGAAAGGCCCCGAAATGTAAACATTATAAGCAAACAGTTGCACTTTCAAGTAGCCAGATTAATATGATCAACCTGAACTGAATCTAATCACAGAAGTGTCAAATTAATTATATGATTTTCATCGAGTAGCGTACTCCACTCTACGATGCTGTTATCCTTTGGATAAACATGCGATTTAATTGAGCGTGCGCAGGCCGAATAACACCACGATCCGATCAGAAGGAATTCCATTACCAACTCCAGTTGACTCCATTTATGAAATCTTAATGATCCGTGACCATACTTGTTATAAAATTGAAAAGCGCACTGAAAAGCGCACTGAAACGCTTGACAGGTTTCTGAATCCCCTTGTGTTCAGGCACAAAAGCATAAATTTAGAGCAAGGCTGTGTGTGGACGGCTTTTAATACTGTTGCCAGTTTTCCCTAAACCATTTTTAGATTCTCTATCTTTTCTGTTAGGGTTCCACAGTCCAAGTCATTTTAACAGATCCTCACCTTTTCTTATTTTTTTAAGCTTTCATGATGAGATATAATTGTTGGTGGTTTAAAAGCATTATTTCCGGGAGGTCTGATATGTAATTGTAACACATTTTTCTGGCTACATGCAGCAACGTATACAGGAGGTTCAGGATTATGATGAGGAGGGTTTAGTTGCATCATGACGCCATCTTTAAGGAAACTTATGAATGCCAATATTACTGACTCCCTCAGTAAGTTGGTTTAGAACATTGATTGATTCTTTATGATAGATCATATCAACCTGTATAAAACAATATATAATCTTTTTTTCATGCATTAATACACACACAAAATTCTTCTAATCCTCCATGAAGTTACACACTGTGATAACTTACAGCCAGAATCAATCTTTCCGAGGCAATTAAAGAAGCATAGTGTACAAGAATAAGACTATAAGAGGAAGCTCAATTCTATGGATGCCAGTTGGAAAAACATTGCAATAAAAAAATTAATCAAATTCTGTGCCATTTATAACGTTACATATTAGGATGACAGAGTCAATAAGGCGGAGACATTCGGGCTTATTTTCCTTTGCCGAGAGGAGAGACAATCTCGTTCCAGTCAGTTTGGAGGGAGGATGTGGGTGGTGCAGTCATGGCGTGATTTCACACCCCGAAGGTCTGGGGGCTCCATGACGTCTCCCAGCCCCAGACATGCCATCACAACGACAATGGCGCAGTGAAGAATGGAGGGTGCGATACACATCGCGTACAAGAAAGAAAGAAGTCAAAATGAGAGGGAGAGAGAAGAAGAAAAGGTTCAGATAGGAACTGGGAAGATTATTAGGTCAATTTTATTTGACAGGGCCCTATTCATACAGCAATACGCAGAAATAACACCTCGGGGTTCTCCTACCCTCTCCTGGCTCTCCCGTCTTGCCTCCTATTGCAAACGAACTTGACGCAGAGTAACGTTCGGCTGTAGCACTATGTCAGAATCCATTCAGGTGGTTTATTGAAAACTCGTGGTGGGTTGCCAGGAATTATACCAACTGTTTAGACAGATCCTCTGGAGTATTTGAGGGAGAGAAGAAGAAAAAAACTCCTCTCAAATTCTTCGCTTTCTTTCTTTTTGAGTTCAGCTTTGGAAGAAAGAGCATGCCTGCATATAAAGCGAGGGGGGCAACGCCACTCCACTGGCATTCCTGGCTTAATATGTTGTAAGAGAGAATGAAGTTTCTTTTCTATGTATGTGTGGTAATCATTGGGGAATTATTTATTCCAATGCTTTCGACCTCACTCTGCGTAGAGATCAACCATGGATGAGGGAACAAGTTAGCCTCATCGTCAGACTTATATCACAATATTTCAACCTAAACCAGATAGGGGTATCGTCGGAATCGTATGTCACAACCATGGCATCTGGGGTAATACATAACAGAAACAAGACTATCTATATCATATCATCTGACAGCAACAACTCCTTCAATCTACAACACATTCTACAAGTTTGCGAACAGCTTCTCAAGAAATTAGACAGATTTAAACGGACGATCTTTGTCATGGGACCGAGGCTAGACCAGCACATCTAGCAAGGCTGGAAAAATGTTATTCTTGAAGCAAGAGATGGAGGAAATATGAGTTACCCAAAGGTCCAACATCTTGAAGCTGTGAACCTTATAAAGCGCGATCCTAACCCACTGGGTATAATCTCTTGTTTGAGTTCCAGAGAGATGGATCATGTGGGAATGATGGGAGTTCTTACATATATCCAGGCATGCAGATTTCATGATGCGAGTACAAAATTATTGCAGGAGGAAGTTTTTGAGAGCCTTCATGGCCTCAAGAACTCGTTGTACAGTCAATCGCAGAGCAATAATCAAATGCTGTCTAAAACATTGAAACTGGTAGGCCTATAAGTGGTCATAGTTCATGGTGCCTTATTGTCTTAAAATATTATCAGATAATTATGCAATCATAAGTTAAAATATAACTCTCTTTCTCTTAAAAACTTGAAAACAACAATTAAAACTGTCAGGCTTTGTCAGCAAAGTCAAACACATGAACACTCAGGTCTACAATGTCTTTATAAAAAATAACTGTATGAAATTTGACATTTATGGCTTGTTTTGCAAGAACATTCCAGTCAAGATCAACATGTCTGAGTTCATGCTGGCATGGGCCATATATTGTTGGGTTCCTGGTGAGGTGTCAATAAGATCAAGCATGGCACCTCCTCATTACCTCACTCTCAATCTCTCTTGTCCAACATTAATTTGCTGGAAGAAATATTGGGATAGGGTGACAAAAAGGAGGTGTTCGTAGCCGACAAGGGCCATGAAAGTTGTGAAATTAAGTTATTAACTGGCTTTGTATGCTAAAATTCCTATTCAGGTATCGGTGGTGCTCTAAATTGAGGTTCACAATATGCACAGCAGGGTATAGTTTGTGCACTCTTTGGAGCAAAAAGAAAGAAATTAAAGAGAGCATGAAAGAGAGAAAAAAGGATTATACCCTCATCATATTCAGCAATGGAATGTATAACAAACAATATTACAACCTTGGATTATTTTGAAAGAGTGGGAAATTTTGAGAGAGAAGTAATTGCGATGGAAAGAGGGAAAGAAGAAGAGATGTTTGGTAGGGAGATAGAGAAGGAGAAAACAGACGAGAGGGAGATAAAAGAGAAGAAATAAAAGGATATCGTTTTAATCTCTTTAACATAAAAAAGATACATTCCCAAAGCTCATATCCTTGCATATCTGTTATCAACATAGGGAAGGGGATGGATATTCAATCATCACCAGAACTCTGAATTAGTGAATATTTCCCACTTCTAGTACAAATCACTCAACGAATTCACCATGCACAACCAACCTCTAGCTCTCCCTACTCCATAAATTCAAAATGAAGAGAGGGCATGCAAATGATTTACATGAATCCTTCTAGCTCCACCATCCACGGCTGTGACTTTAACATTGAAAGTTCAGACAACCTGGATCAAGTAATCATTTCACTTGACACAGCAGCAAGTGGGTCTTGTTTGTCACCCACCTGTGGCCAGTCGTAATTCTGTGGTTATAATATAGCTCCACACACTGAGCGGGTAACATACAGTGGCAACTGTATTTTTGTCTTCTACAGAAACATTAAGACTAATTTCTGATGATAAATGGGTTACAAATAATGCCCTTGATCTCCTCTAAGCCACAAGCATCTCTCATACAAAGAAATATGCCAGGAAAATAAGATTTGAAATGATCTTTTTAAGAAAGACAGTCCTCCCCAAAAAATATATATGTATCATAAGATCAATATCTAGAGCAAATAAAAGTTTAATTTCCAAGAAAAGAAGATTCACTCTCAGAATATCCCATGAGCTGGAAATTGTGCGATGTTGCAAATGCCACCTGACTGGATCCATTGAAAATTATCTCATTCCCATTCAACATATGCATGTTCATTGTCCAATGGGTATCATCTCAGAGTCTCAGACTTACTATCCAACAGCATATACAGACCATACAAATTAAGTACTTCACAGGATAAGCAAGATAACAGAGAGATTTTCTTTCTTTTTAATGTCAATATCCAGATTAATTATCTAGTATGAACAAGGCTACTGTTTCCCTATGCTGTCCTACACGGGTATGTCTTCATCAGCTCGAGATTGCCAAATAGCCCGCTATTTCTGATTTGGGTAATAATAAGTTACAAATCGAGTCTGCATCAGCTAAAGACCCGACCTCGAAAATTGAAACTCAAGTTCGAGAAATTAGCTTGAGATACTTTGCTCAGCATTTGCGCATAGTGCGAGTCTTTGGGCTGGTGAAGACGCACCGCACAAATAGCGGGATATCTTGCCAAATAGCGGGATATTTTGCAAACAAGCCCAAGATATCTCAGGATGATTATCTCAACCAAATATCCCGCTAATTGCAACTTTGGGCTGACGAAGACGCAAATTAAGTGGATAGTTTGCGATCAGGATAGTTAAAATAGCAGAATATTTGGCAATCTCGAGCTGATAAGAACAGGTCTCATTTGGACTTTCACTGGAGGTTGGACCTGTACTTGATCTCTTTAGATTGATCAGTTCCTGTACAACTAATCCTATGATGACGGTTTGATGGAGGGGGTAGGCTTTCAGGTATGACTATGACCTGTTATTGGTATTAAAATGGAGATCAATTCAGCTTATCAAGCACAACATATTGTTCGTTTAAAGTTTCATGATCTCATTGTGGGGAGCATTCCACACATTCTTTGCCGAAACTGGATAGAAAGAAAAAATCCTCACAAACAATACACCAATCATCAATTTCACATGTAGACCAACAAAGACAATTATCATTCAGGCTGGCAGCGCCATGGTGATTGATCAAAGTCAAGCTCTACCTACCTATTAAAGGACACCAAGTATTCATCACATATGTTTCCTGATTGATGGAAGGAGTTTTGTTTTCATCAATTTTCAACATGTTTCCAAATATCTTCTGTAATACATTTGGTTTATTTCATTGCCTACTTCCCAAACAATGTCCCTATAACATCTCATTATTCAATCACTATTTTAAACATTTCCAGCAATACGTTTGATTTTGTTTTGTTCCAGCCTCATTCCAAACTTCTCAATTTTCATTTTTCCATTTTATGACTATTTCCAAACCAAAACCATTATCTTAATATTCCACCCTCCCACTGTTTAGATACTCTTTCCTAATCCCACACTATCCAATATCACATGTCCCTGTCCATGCAGTGCCAACTCATTCTCCAAGACTCCACCTTCACAACCAAGAAGCTGATACCCAACATCAATGAGCACCTACTACCTACCACCTCATGGTGATGACTTGTCACCAGAGATGCATGCTTCTTGGCAGCTGGTAAAACATCCCAATTAGCCTTGAACCAATCCTCCATTCATCCTCCCTTGATGGATGTGGACACTAATGACCATCCCAGACCACTCTGGGGATGAACTTGACCTCCTAGGTGGAGGAAGCGGTTGGCACAGCGACCACTGAAACCCAAGGCATGGGATGCCATCCAAGATGCCTTCATGAGCATCTCGATCAACATTACCAATCATCCTCCATTCCGATCGCATCATCATCTAATCATCCTCTCATCTTTTGCTCCCACTGGAATGCTCTTCCTAGCTTCCTCCACCAGCCAGCCAGGCAAACCTCATTTAAAGCACCATCAAGGTTGAGGTGTTGCCTGACAATGTATTTAGGATTTGGGGTCTCAATAGGTATGTCCTTATCAGCTCGAGATTGCCAAATACCGCGCTATTTCTGATTTGGGAAATAATCCTGAAGTTACAAATCGCGTCTTCATCAGCTCGAGACTTGACCTCGAAACTTAAAACTCGAGCTTGAGAAATTAGCTCAAGATATTTTGCTCAGCGTTCGCCCATAGTGCGAGTCTTCGGGCTGGTGAAGACGCACCGGACAAATAGCAGGATATTTTGCAAACTAGCCCAAGATATCTTGGGATGATTATCTTGACCAAATATCCTGCTAATTGCAAGTGCGGGCTGATGAAGACGCAAATTAGCTGGATAATTTGCGATCGGGATAGTTAAATTAGCGGGTTATTTGGCAATTTCGAGCTGATAAGTCAGGCCTAATTGGCAGATGGCTGTGCTCTACACCAAATACCCAATAGAAAAGTAACAAAGTTTCTGCTTCTTTAATGAAATTTAAGCTTAGCACTAAACCTTGGCATTGGTGAACCTTATTAAATCAAAATTGTAATCAATAGTATGTGAATGTCGAGTTAGAAAGCAGCACAATAAAATATATCATTTTCTGCTACTTCTCTCATCACTTGCTTGACCCTGATACAGCAACCACTTTATTCTATACAAATACCTGTCACTCTGAAAGATATTAATATGAAAAATATGAACTTGGTCAAGAAATAAAAATCAGAAACTGATTTCATATTGACATAAATTTTGTTAGCTTATTGAAGAATTGTGTTAAGTTTTAAAGGCTGAGGAGGCTGGCAATAGGTGTTACGTAAAGAAGTGGACCAACTCTATCCCCTTTAAACTGAACTTAAAACTAGTACACATTGATGAATACCGGTCTTAAACTTGCAATGAGTGAAGTTAGTTTCCAAGAGATGCCTGAGTCTTCTATCTATCCCATCTTCAAGAGTGCTTCGCTTCAAACTTGGCCTTGCCCCTCACATAATGGCATCCTATATAGAATTTCATTTTTTCCATATTCCACTACGGAATAATCTTTCATTATCAGCTTTTGCTGGATCAACATTCCAGGCTTGAGTTGATTAGGGTGAGATCTTAGGTCATCCCCCGCTCAACCCACGGTATAACATTCTAGACTATGGGTGACCCCATTGAAATACTCCAGCTTAGTTAAACCCCAGTGAAGTATCAGTCAATCTCAAAAAACAATTTTGGTGAGATGTCTGAAATTTAGGACAACAAAGATCACTATCAAATTCAGAGTGGATTTTTTTTTTCTCAGGTCATGAACAAAGCAAAAAGTGAGATATTTCCTGCTTTTAATAAAATGTTGGTGACTGCTGATATCAAGATTATTTATAAATATATTCCTCAATTTCTGTTTCACTTGTCAAATACATTTTTTTGGATATTTTTAGATAGGAAATTCAATTACTCTGAATTATAGAACATTATCACACGATTTCGCTAAAACATCATGTTTGCAAGTTTTAAAGCATTCAAATTAAAAAAACATGACATTCACATGTAGTTTATCAGTTTTTCATCACCTGATCCTGTTTGTGTCCATTTCCTTGGTTATTTAATTCATTACCATTACCATTGCCAATGTAACACAAGATTTGATTCTCAAACAGACGAGATGATGTACGCATCTCTCTTACAAGAGGCAACCTCACCTTGACCAACTGTGCCATGTTTACAGAAAATAAAACACTTCAGAAAGACATACAGAAGTTGGTATGGAGCTGAATTCCACTTTATCTCAATGTTTGCTTCATAAACTCGTTTGAGTCATCCTAGTGATAAATTAAAACCCAGTGGAATGCCTGAACAGAAGTCCCTGGTGGGTTTAAAGGTTATCTCATAAGGAACTCACGCAGGGAGGCTTAGAAGTTAGAGCAGGATTCCAAAAAAAAATGGTCACCACACCTATGTATTTTCAATTTTTCATATGAAATTATAATGAAATAATATATGCAGGACTTATATTAAAATTAAATGGCATCTATATCATCTAAATCATGAGTGATCATTTTCTTAATCAATTTGACTAAGGGTTCACATTACATCATTTTAACATGTAAATATGCATTTTCTTGAATATTTGAGTATGATAATATAAGAATTATTGAAACTATAATAATTTATGCTCATCATGACTTCTTAATGAACTCACTAACTACCAAGACTACACCAATTTACACTTTAATATGTAGTTATTCAACACAAGCTAACAATGGAGGTAATTACCCAGTATTCAAACTTGGTGACACAGTTGCGTATACATAATTAACACCTCAAGGTCTTTAAAATACCTTTCCATTGTTGTCTCTTGCTCTTTAATTACCATTAAACAAACATCTTATATCTCATTCCTTATCAAACTGACTTTAAAACTTACTGTTGATACATCACAACCATACTATCCCTGTTCATCTGTATTGGCCCAGTCCCCCTTGTTGGTTGTGAGTAGAACACTAAATATTGGTTTTGGTCAGTGGCAGAGGCTTTATAAAACGCGTAATCACTGATAAAATTGTGTATCGGGAGCCTATGCTGCCTTATTTACACAATCGCCCTTTAAGAACTAATGAACTGCTCAATCAACGATTCATGAGTAATAATGATGATATTGCATTCTTGTGCACTTGTATGCTTATTACAGAATCTATCTACATGTACATACTTTTGTCCTCAAAGTGCAGCATACCCAAACAAAAATTGTTTCATCATATGGCAGTTTTGAACTGAGACACTTGCTTCATCTAATGCTCTTCTTCTGTGTAATTCCATGCAATATTTGAAATATAATATAAATATTTCTTAAAGTATGGAGTTGAGACATCAATTAGATTTTCAAGCAACATCATACTTTTCTCGATGATAAATTGTACCAGGTACCCCACAACTGGGGCATGCAGTTTGAAAATAAGCATCACTTCTGACACGGCAAATGACACTTTCCACGGATTGTCAACCATCGAAAGTCACCCATCCACCTCTGACAAGATTAATATCTCTTTATCCCTGGAAACAAAATATACCAACACTACACTTATAACCATAAAACTTGCTTTCCTGACATATTTTCAACAATCTAGCGGTATGCCTAAGTATCAAACCCTGCTCTGATGGACTGTCGTGGCGATGCCCTTTGACACCACAAACCTGGCAGCGCAGGAAATCATCAACAAACATTCCACTGAGAAGTTCAAGAGAGCCGAATACCAGGATGCCAGGGAAGATGACGGGAGAGATACCTGCTACAAGTTCACTAAAAACTCTGCACTAAATGTATATTTAACAAATGAGTTTTTTTATACCCCTTGTAAATTTGATGTTTTTTGTGACTCAAGAATTAAAGGTGGACTGGATGAATTACGGCCATTGTTGAATACTTTTAGATGTAAGCTTTAATAGGCTACATTTCTCAAGAAACATTGGGCCAAATCAATTTTCACGTACTTAAAAACTACAAAACTTGGTAAGGATGTGAATAATTTAGTTGTTAACTGTATGTTCTGTGTAATAGTAAAGGAAAGGTTTTGTCTGCTACGAATCAGAAGTGCATTAAACTTATTTACTTTTACAGAGATGGTCGAGTGCCCTTCTGGCTCTCAGCAGACAGGTTGTTCTCTGATGGTAGGCCAAGTCTTGGACACTCACATGAACGAAAACTTTCAAAATACAATGACAAACTGTATTTATGATTAGGGCTACGAATCTGTGATTGACATAAAGCTTTTCTAAATTTGAACATTAGCACATTACATTTCACATTCAGGGTAAAACAAAAATTTGATATAAAGTTGACCCCACTTGTAATGCCAATCCAAAGGTCATTGTCATGTTCCAAGCTATTAATTCTGTCTGTTTCCAAAGCTGAGGTAGTATATCACATTATCCACCGCACATAATGAGCTAAACTACCTGGAATTGTGTGGTAACTGCAGCAACAAAATCTTATGATTTAAGACCCATTAATCCTGAATATTGATGCATGTGAAATAACGTTTTTCTAGTAGGCCTACAGCTTATATAATCAATCATTTCCTTGGCCCAAATATAAACTTTAGATTATGGCAAGCAAGTGAATCAGAGATATCTAGAGGCATGGTTGCGACATTATAGAAATCAAATCACCATCAAACTGCACTACAGTCAAAGACAATTTTCAACCATTCTGCACCTGAAAAGCTTTTGAAATAGGAGTTGGCAGTAGGCAATCATTATACAGAAGAAGAAGAAAATGAACTTTCATGACCCGAGGACAAGCATTAAACTCAGACTTTTTACCAGCAGATTTGCCCACTTTTAAGCCACACAAAAAGAACGCTAACACGCACCATTAGCCATCGGCTGGTGCCCTCTTTCAAACCAATACAATGTAACATTGCCCGAGCTGACTGGAGGAATTATTATGCTGCCCTACATTAAGCTTTGCAAGGGATTTTCATTGTCAAACCATTTCTCAGATACAAGTCATATTGGTACAGTTGCATTATTTTTCTTTGGCTGAAACCACAATAGAAAACAGGTATTCAACAAAGTGAAGGCAATGCCGCTTCCTACACTTATAAGCCATGTCATGTATTCAAGAGAAAGACAGTCAATCTCGCCAAGGTATTAGAGTAGCACTTTTAGTTAGTAGCCTTTCTGGTATGCTGCAGGCTTTGGTAATTTTCACAGCTGAAGTCCTGCCCTAGAAAATTAATTTCGAGCCAATAACAAGGTATAGGCCTGACGGGATTCTTGTGAATAATGTTCAGGGCAGGGGATGAAATTGGATTGGGTTATTAATGGACAACCAGAATTCTTAAACCATCTGTCTACAGACAAATGTTCATAAAGCAATTTACCCAAGAAAAGGAGAGGCATCACAGAGCCTCTATGATCACACGTTTTCATAGGCCAATAGAATCTAGGGACAAAAATCCCAAACCAATTTTACAAGAAGAAAGATTAGTATTTTTTTTAATATATTAAAATATTTTCAAAAATGTAAAAAGGGCAGTTGAGGGAGATAAGATTAGAAATACAGGGTGAAAGAATACAGTAGTTGAAAACATATTTTAAAGGTAGAAGTAGATGTGGACTTAGGCAGAAAAGTAGAAGTAGACAAGGAAGTAGAAGTAGATGGTAAAAATGAAGATGAAGAAAAAAGAAAGGGAGGAGGAAGAAAAAAGAAAGGGAGGAGGAAAAGAAGGAGAGGGAAAGGGAGAGAGAGGGAAAGGGGGAGTGGAAGTGGAAGTAGAAATAGAAGTAAGTAAAAGAAATATTAGAAGTTGAAGTAGAATTAGAAGTAGAAGTAGAAGTAGCAGTAGACATAGATGAAGATGTAGAAGTAGTACAAGTAGCAATAGAAGTACAAGTACTGGTAAAAGTAGATATAAGTAGATAGACATAGACGTAGTAGTAGTAGTAGTAAAGGTAGCAGTAGAAGAAAAGGTAGAAATAGCAGAACTAGATGTCAATTAAAGGAGTATGTAGAATAACATACATGTAGTAAGCAGAAGTAGTCTTAAACATTTACAATGTGTGTAGATGGAGAGGTACAAATCACATGCAGATACCGAAATTAAAGGGGCATGTTCCCCGTATTCCAGAGGGCTGCCTATTGACACCAACAGAATACGGCTCTTATGCAGATGGCATGTTCCGAATGCCCGCACAATGCCGAT
Source organism: Strongylocentrotus droebachiensis (assembly GCA_035222895.1). Classification (NCBI taxonomy): domain Eukaryota; kingdom Metazoa; phylum Echinodermata; class Echinoidea; order Camarodonta; family Strongylocentrotidae; genus Strongylocentrotus; species Strongylocentrotus droebachiensis. Next base: position 94,014 of record JAVYIG010003594.1, on the reverse strand, counting down.
TATCGCATACATGTGCCGAAGTAATACCAATCGCAGTTCGGCTCTAAGATTCGACTGCTGTTTCCACCCACTTTCGTGACGTCACGATCGACAGCGATCAGCTGGCTTGGCAAAGGCAGGCCAGGCCGCGCGTACTGTGATTGACAGCTGTATGCAAATTAGAAGTCGATCTTCGGAACCAAGATGGCGATGACTAGAGCAGCGATAACTACACTGGCGGGAACGTGCCCCTTTAAGATGCAAAAATTAGTGTAAAACTTGAGAAAGACACAAAAAGAAGTAGAGGTATGGTAATCAAAGCTGGTTAGCAAAAGAAGTAGGGTAAAAATCAGCATGAAGGGTTTCACTAACTACGTAATTCTGCATGCCATAAGACATAGAAATTTAGCCTGTAAGACTCTACATGTATGTTCGCAGTTTGCAACCTAAAGATGAACCGCAACTCATCACCATCATCAAAACAGCCATTACGAACTAAACCCTTCCCAATGGACCTATTAAAGTTACTCTCAGTTCCTCTCAATCAGTATCATTGGTACCTTTAACAAATAAAACATGCAACTGGGTTGGAATAAGACGCTGCTGCAAGATACACCACTACCTCTAGAATTACTTGTGCCCATTCTTGTAAATAAGTGGTGATGAAAAAAGCGAAAGAGAATAACTTGATGCCTACAAATAACCTGATGCCTTTCCGAAACAGAAAAAAAACGTAACAGTGGTGGCAATACTGAAAGACTTTTGACAGGTGTACAGAATGAAGCAGAGATTTATGACTTACGTGGAATTGTTGTATCCTCATTTCTTCATATTGTGGAGCTGAAATTTGGTTACTTGCGCACAATGCAGACCAATGTAAAGGATGAAAGAGGGAATCTCCAATGTAATGTTCATTTATCCTGGGTGTTATCTCCCATCAATTGATGTATATCTTTATTTTCCTTTTTATGGCAGCATTGATTTCTCATAGGGTCACCGACAAATTAACCTTTACATAAATCAACACCATTATTCTTTAAGTCTGGAGCCAATAAGGCAATAACCTATCACCCCTGTTCTATTTTTCATTGATTATTTAAAGTAACTGTCAACATTTGAGTATGAATGGTAGTCAGACTATACTACACAGATTACTTATTTAAGCATACACGCGATTTCTTAGCAGTCAGGTAAAACAAACAAAGATTTTCATGTGCATGTTGTAATCACGTCAAAAGGCACACACACACAAAATGTTATACTGCAGAAACTTCCTTGCAAAATCCTTGAATAAAGCCTAAAACTTACATGGGGACTGGGGACCACACAAATGTGAAATTGTGGGAACATCATATTTGAATTTAAATATTTCCCACCCTAACTATGAAATTAATTTCGTCTGACTATTTTCATAGAGTAAAATATGGCAATGTGGGAGATGAAACATGCATAATGTACCTAAAAATGTTTTTAAATAATTGCAAATGTGTTTTATTTGAATTTTGATGAGGCATCCCCTTTAATAATCAAAAGATGAACAGAGGTCCCGTTTGAAGGATGAGCTCCTATTCTTGATTAAAGCGATAACTTACTTTTCCACACTCAATGAAAAGGGATCAAATCTGAAGAAAAGCATTGTTGATCTTAACTACTCCCAAAGATGGATTGATGTAAATTGAGTGTACACAAAAACCACTGGTATAATCTCCCACCAAAGGATTTCTTTGTCAATACTTTGTTACGGAGGTGAGGAGGGTAATAACCCCGCCCGATTGTTCCCCTTTCTACCGGAGTTGGTGAAGGCACTTGGTGGAGGGCAAGGTGATTGATGGCACTCGGTATCAAAAATGATTTTTCCCTCTTCAAGCCCTTTTTCCCTTTTTTTCAATTTCCCAGCATACATTGTAAACTGCAGGCTGTTGCTTTTCTGGGTACAGAAAGTGCAAATGCAATTTATGGATTGGCACACATTTAAGAACAGAACAGAAATGAAATGACTTATTCTGAATATAAATATCATATTTTTGGGTTGTTCAAAGAAATGGTATCTTTAAACTCATCTTGGGTCTCACTGGTTAGGACAGATGATAGAAACGATTTTCAGTAATCCCCCAAAATATCATTGTGGTTTCTAACACTCTTGTATTCCATTATATTGTAGTCCATGTACATAAGAACATCCTTTTTAACTGTATTTTCTCAAACTGAACATGGTAAGCAATATCCATTGAGCCCAAGATCAAACTAATTCATATTCAAAATCTGCAAGAATGTAGAAACACTAAAACAAATCATTAAACAAAAAAAGTCTTCCATCATAACCCAGACAAATTAATCTTGTGTAATAAGTTAAAAATAGTACATCTCGTGCAAAAACTTATATATTTCTAAGGTTTTTGTATATACCGGTAAGTGCCATGGGGTCATGAAGTATGAGGAACATTATACATCAAAAACTGGAGATCAATGACCCTAGGGACACGTCATACCAGATAACTTGTATCATATGCTTGAAGAATCAGTAGGCCTGTTTTCATCAGCTCGAGATTGCCAAATAGCCCGCTATTTCTGATTTGGGAAATAATCCTGAAGTTACAAATCGCATCTTTATCAGCTCGAGACTCAACCTCGAAACTTGAAACTCGAGCTCAAGAAATTAGCTCGAGATATTTTGCTCAGCGTTCCTGCATGTGCATAGTGCGAGTCTTCGGGATGGTGGTGACGCGCTGGAGAAATAGCGGGATATTTCTCAAACTAGCCCAAGATATCTTAGGAAGATTATCTCGACCAAATATCCTGCTAATTGCAACTTCGGGCGATGAAGACGCAGATTAACTGGATAATTTGCGATCGGGATGTTCAAATAGCGTGATATTTGGCAATCTCGAGCTGATGGAGACAGACCTAGGATTCCCCTTGTTCAGAGAAGTGCCTCAAAGTTGGCATGAGCCATCCGCTATCTGGAGGAGATCACCTGAGAGTTAATCACACATCCAGGCAATATAAATTCATTGGTGGCAGCTCTACAATAGGCATTGGTATTTATGATGATGACATGTTTACTCATCTCTCTATCTCCTATGTTTTCCTTTTCCTTCTTACTCTTTCTTTTCCTCCTCTCTCTCTTCCTCTTCTCTCCCTCTCTCTCTCTCTCTCTCTCTCCTTCTTCCCTTTTACTCTTCCTTTTCCTCCTCTCTCTCTCTTTCTCTCTCTCTCTCTCTCCTTCTTCCATTCTTTCTCTCTGATCTATCTTTCTCTTTTTTTCCCTTTATCTATCTCTACTTCTCTCTCCCTCTCACTCTCTCCTCCCTCTCTCTCTCCCTCTCTCTCTCTCTCCTTCTTCCCTTTTACTCTTCCCTTTCCTCCTCTCTCTCTCCTTCTTCCATTCTTTCTCTCTGATCTATCTTTCTCTTTTTTTCCCTTTATCTATCTCTACTTCTCTCTCCCTCTCACTCTCTCCTCCCTCTCTCTCTCTCTCTCTCTCTCTCTTTCTTTCTCTCTCTTTCTCCACAATAAAATAAAAAATCTCCTCTTCTGTTTCATATACCTTCCTCACACATTGCAAGCATATTATTTAATACTTTCTAGTATACAGTATGTTTGAGGGTTCATGAGCACAGTATGAAGGCCACATTATTTAAAGGGCCTCAACGCCAGTGCATGATCTTTTTTTCTTTAACCTGCTTTCACAAAACCAATTGTTATCACATCAATTCTTTTCTTTCTTTTCAAACCTGGTCAACGCCTGAACCTTTACAAGATAACCATCTCCCAAAGCAAGCTGTATTGTTCCACACTTTTTCTATATAAATATCCTGTATTTTTCTAGGATAAAGTCCAATCTATGATTCAATTTGGTCAAGGTTATATTTTATCACCATTCCTTTGAGACTTATTCCAAGTTTTCTTTTCAGATTTTCTTATTAAAGATTTTCTTGCAGAAAAGCAATTTTTTTAAAGGTTCTGCCACAGCCCATGGGCATATTATTGTTACTTTTATTCTTGAATAGGGAAAAGTGTAACCACACGACCAAAAAATCAATGTTAGTGTAATCAGTGAATTCTTTAAATACAACACTTCGAAGTGGGGGAAACCTTTTCCAATTTTGAATTGATTGAAATATTCTGGGGAAAAAGTTTGCATACATGTACATGTACATTGGGGGTAAAAGTTGTACAAATATTCATATGGGCACTTGTTTATGAGACAGGCAAAACTTTATTTTCTTCTTGTCGTTTTCTTTTTTAAGGCCATTTCAACATTTAAGAAAAGAATTTCCGTTTCCAAATGGTTTCAAGAATCACTCTTTATTTTCCTTTCCTCTAATTCACTGCAAGCACAAACTTTCCCTCTCTTTTACAGATTTGTTTTCATATACTGTTTGCTAAACAACTGAACGGAAACAAATTAACGGATTTAGAGTGCAATGATTGGCAGGTCAGAGGGTCGACTTATCCCCGTATCCAGTACCACTTCAAGTGAATTTCCAACCGAAACAAAATCATTTAGTCCACCCCTTCCCATTTTCCTACCACTCCTCGTGTCCCCGTTCCCAGCCTATCGGATCAGCCTTATTTAACCACCCCCAGCCGACTCCTGAATCAACACAATGGGACTAAAGGAGGAGACACGGCACAATAGGTGCTGATCAGTTCTTGATTGTCGCATTGTTTGACTCTCGGATCTTCCTCTGGTCTGAAGTGGGGAGGCTGCCGCCAGGGATAAATTCCTCCCACTATAGTACTCCAGGAAAATATGAACAAACGGAGACTGGAAAGGAACATGGCTCTACAGAGGGGGACAGTGACTTTAAACACGGTTCCTTTCTCCCCATGTTTACCCCTCAGATTTCGCTACTGAAAGTCTAGCTCTTCTTGTGGACTCAGGTGGATGCTGGCTATGAAAATTCCCTTGCTCATTTTCAGGGCGGCTCAAAGGATGTAAGAAGCTTGTATTTTTCCCCAACCATAGTAAATTCTTCATAGTACATCATGTAGGCATCATGTTTGGAAAAGCATCACTAGACAAATCAGTACACATGTTTTGATATAATTTTTTTATTCTGTCTTTTTTTCAAATGAGTTTTTTCCCACATTAGGCATCTCTTCCAAATGAGCTACTTAATAACCTCAGGAATTGCGTCCCCCTTACATACTCTTACCTAAAAGTATAAAGAACGTAAGCATATACAAGAATATACATGTATAATAACTGAAAACAATAATGAATATACAATGTATATAGTTGAGATGAAAGATAACGTTAATGACTATATTTTTGCAATAAGTACGAGAGTGCATGTAACAACTGGTGAGTGTACATCTAATATTCAAAGATTGCTTTGCATTCCTCAAGGAAACTAACCTGACATAACCTATCCAAATACAATCTGTTTTTTACGGCTTCAGTGACTGCCCAATGAGATTCCAGTTTAAGTTAATATCTTCGTCAGATAACACAATATATCAATTACACCAGTGCCTCATGGGATCATTAGATCTTTAGCAATCTAAACATAATTTGCTTCTATTCCATACCAATGGATAAACATTACACAAACATTTGGGAAGGTAGCTTGAGGAGCTCTATCCAAGCAGGGCCAAGCTTTCTTATCCTTAAGAATAGACTCCACAAACACTAGACATCATCTCTTACTAATGAGCTTAGATATCAATGACATGAAAGCATCTGTAAACATAGTTGAGATCAAATCAACAAATGAGTACCATGTATGTAATCAGCTTCTGGATGCTCTGGATGCTGCAAGGGGAAGGCCCAATGAAGCCCATTGTGGGGCGGTTTTTAACTCCATTATGTCTAGAGAAAGAGGGGGAGAGGGGCACAATGGCGGGCCACAAAAGAGGGGGCTCCTTTGATTGACCTAACTCAATTGACTTTTGGGATGCATCAAAGGGCTTTGCAAGGACATAAGCTGAGACGCATACATTCTGTGGTATGATGACCTCCTCATTATGTCCAGAGATTTCTGGAAAGAATGACCACACTAGTCATCAATATGGTTTGGAATTTGTTGATCAATATAAGTTAATGAAAGTATATATATGTCTCTTTCATTCTCTCCCTCATTTTGTCTCCAAGGATTCTACTGGCACATTCACAGAAAAGCTTGAATTAGTCTACATTCATTGTGATTTTCGGATTCATTCTCCTATAACTCTCTTCATTTCTTGCTCACTAAAATTGCAAAATACGTGATTACTGAATTAGAGCAAATTGTTATATTGATGTGTGGTGACTTGTGTATATTCAGGCAGCACTAGACGTCTCAAACTAGTCTTTAAATTTGGCACATATGAATATGACCTAGGTTTCAAACCCACTACAATCTTCAAAGATTAAACAAAACTGACACATAATCTTTTTCCACCATTTCTCATACAAATGGCCTTGTACTGACACCAAGTACCTCAAATTAAAAAAGCAGCAGTGTGGAATTCTTGCATCTTTTGTCTTCTAAAGTAAACAATGCACTACAAATACAAAATTTCTCACAGTAAATTCAGCCCTTTTCCCTTTCCGAACAAAAATGACAAAAATCCCTAAAATCTTGTGGGAGAAACTGGATCTCCATAAGGGGACAGAAGCCAGCTATTTCTCAGGTGTAGGGCTTTATGAACAGAAAGCAGTGGTTAAAAAAAAAACAGGAAGAAAGGGCGAGAGGAGAGAGAGAAACTGTGATTGAATGGTGTCCCTGATTTTCAAATAGTCCTGCCACTCGATTCTTAGGAGGCAAGGAAGCCCAAGGGTTTGGTGATCTCAGGAGATTTTCTGGTCCTCTTTTGTCAGACTTGACACCTGGGAGATAACTAATGGGTCTAGCTTGCTATTCAATCTATTCAGGTCTCTGCTCCTGAATGCCTGCGATGTCAAACGGGGTCCTTCACTCGCATCGTTTGAAACGGGCTCCGTCATCTTTGTAGCTCGACGGACTGGTTTTCTATGCAAAGCCCTACAATGTACAGCAAGCTGGGGAGTTGATGTGGCTATGGTAGCCAGAGTTTGCTCGCTGCGCTGCTATACACGGACTGTGATGATTCCAGACTCAATTAGGAGCGTTCCATCAAACAATCGCACTTCAAATCGAAACCCATCAGGATTTAATTAGCTTTTAACCAACTTTGTTCTTCTCATTTCATGAAGTAATTCAAATTTCAGTCATTTATCTTCCTAACCATTTTAGGGGAATGATCATATCAAACAACATAAAGGAAAGTAAGTTATTGTTAAGCAGAACATTTTAACTTTTGACATTAAAAAAACATTTTGATTACTGCAACTGAATAAGATAACCTACTCTTTCTCAATTTTAGAAAATATAAATGGGATTTTGTATTACAAGAGTAATGATGGCCAATTTTCCACTTATGTCAATTGACTGACTCCCACATAAACTCTGCATGAACCAGCAACCATTTCTCAGCTGTCCAATTCAACAGTAATGCAGTCCTTCGCTTCTACACAGGACCCAACAGTAGATCTAGTTACCTATACATCCCATCCATAACCAAGTCATGACATTGGCTAGGAGCATATGTTGCTATGTCAGTTCATCAATTAACATACAATGATACATACACTTCAATGACATAGGGAAGCTCCTTTAAAAAGTTCTGCAGGATCTATCTCACCTTCACCAAGACATCAAGATACATCATGTTACCTTTGATACTCTGAGGAGAACGCTAGATCAATACCACGACGTGATTCCCTGCCATCGAAGGAGACAAGATGGTTCACATCTGTCAGATACGTGTATAACTAAGCACAGAGATTGATGAAGATGACATGATGCTCCCCAAAATACTTGTCCCTCGGAATGTCGTCACCATCACGCTTCGCGTCCGAATGGTTGTCATTAAATCACTCTAGGTTGGAACCTTAAAGCGGCTCCTGGGTCAGAACAATCTGGTAACACTTTCCAAGATCACTACCAACATCTGTATGTTGTATATGAACCTACATGTATGCTATTGCTAGTCTCCGGAATGACACATGTAGACTGCACTAGAGGACAATTTTGACTCTTAGGAGGAAGATGTTGCCTACTTATCATCAAAAGATCTGCTAGATACATTGTAATTCTGTACACAATTTGAAATCACGTATTCATTTATTTCCAAAGAGGACAAGGGCAATTACATGTACATGTACTCATCAACACCACCTCAGTCAAAGTCCCTCAAAGTTAACAAGGGGCTCATGCATACAGCCCCTAGAAATTGCAATCCAAACCACCTACAGAGAAAGCTAATGTGCTTCGCTGCAATAGCTTTCAAAACTTTTTTCAATTCTTTCTATATTAAGAAGAAGAAGGAAAAAAAAGAGTCTGAAACAAAATATGTCTTGTCACTATTATAGCTGGTAACCTTATGGCTACTGAACTTATGGTTCAATCAATAAGAAAAGCTCAATAAATACAAATTAAACATTATGCTTCGATGGTTACAATACAAATCTTTGATCACAGTGATGAATAGCATTATGTTTGATGTATTCATCTTTGGACGTTAATTCAATCTCAAATAATGCATTATTGCGACAATCAATTGATTGGTTATTCTCTGGCTCTGACTCTTCCATTGGGAGTAATTTTCGGTGGAAAAGGGAGGAGTTCAAACTCTGATAATAGGATGGATGAACGTAATTACTGTATTGCCTTTTCTCTTTCCTTTGGTGAACTCTGAAGGTTGTACCTCAAATTAGCATCCCGATTCCCAATGCTGATCTTGTAATAATCATTGACTTGTCGTGATGACACTTTGTCAGGCGGGGAAAAGATCAATAGCTAATGGCGGTATGGTGCTTTGATACCAAGTTCCAAGTGGGTGATCTATTCTATAGGTGCATTGCTTTGCTCTCTTAGGATCCGATTCCAATAGCATTACGAGTAAAGAATTAAAAGAATTTAGAGGATAATCTCCAGTAAATATCTCTAGTTGAACAACCTGTTGATAAAGAAGGCTTATTTGGTGCTTCTTTTTTTTTGGTGTGTATTCTTATAAATCTGCTTTTGGAGTTTTGATGTCAGATTGGGCTTTTTAGGTTGAAATAGAATGGAAACCGTTTTCATACAGCTATATGTAGATAATGGGGTATGAGGCTTAAAATCCCTATCGTATCTCCCCCCCCCCCCCCCTCTCTCTCTCTCTCTCTCTCTCTCCCTATTTCTCTCTGTGTACCATCCACTTTCCTACACGCCTCCCTCCCTCCTTCCCTGCCTCCCTTTCCCTTCCCTCCCTCCCTCCTTCCTTTCCTCCCTCTCCCTCCCTCTCTCCTTCATTTCCCCATCTTTCTTCTCTTTCCTCTTATCTCTCAATCTATCTCCCTTCCCTTTTTCTCTAGCTACAATCACTTCTCTTCCCTAGGGTTAAAGCACTTTCTCCATCCTCCTTACTATTTTTATTTGTATTAATTCCCTCAGTAGGCCTGTCCTCATCAGCTCGAAATCGCCAAATATCCTGCTATTTCAACTAACCATGATCGCAAATTATCCACTTAATTTGCAACTTCACCGGCCCGAAGACTCACACTGTGCGCGAACGCTGAGCAAAATATCTTGAGCTAAATTCTCGAGATTGAGTTTCAAGTTTCGAGGTCGAGTCTCGAGCTGATGAAGACGCGATTTGTAACTCTGGATTATGTCCTAAATCAGAAAAAGCGGGCTATTTGGCAATCTCGAGCTGATGATGACATACCTAGTGTGTCTGGTTATTACTCACCTCTCTTTTGAATACTAACAGTTTCAAATCTCATCAGAATTTAATGCCCCGATTCACATGAAAACAAAGACACTCACCATCATAAGCTTAAAACCACCATATAACGATTACTTGCAAAGAGTGTTATAATTTGGTCTCGAATTGGTCAAACAGAATGAATAAAGCTAGTTAAATGACGGGATTAATGTCTTGTCATTCTTGTCCAAAGAGCTTTATTTGAACTGATTAATATCGATAATCTCCTAATTCTTTAATTCAATACCCGTCTTCTGAAGAAAGAGAAGGCATACACAGTGTCTAGACAACCGACTCCCTTGGGTAATTTAAAGGTGGTTTAACCCTTAGCCTATTTATAAATACTATTCTGGTATTTTGGGAAAGAATCAGCTTTGGGGGGAAAAAAACACAAGAACTACCTGCACATGATGACTCACACACACAAAATAATATGCTTTTGAAATAAATAAGCTTCAAATTTGTATTTCAAATTTCTCTAATGTATTTTATGAAATTATAAGAATGAATTATGAAGCTCTGGTTGAGGAGATACAATTAAGAATCTTAGATTCTACAGTAAAAACAAAATACCGGTATATGATAAAAACAAATGAAAAATAACAAACAAACTATCATTTCTTTTTAAGAAAGAAAGATTATAAGGGGAAGGGCTTTCTTGATTTGATCACAAAATCAATCCGATTGCATTGTTATATCAACAAAGATTGGATATCTATTCAATATAAAATTGCCAATTTATAATGGTCAAATAAATCTCAAAATAACAGTAAACATTGAAAGAAAATTAAGGATAAAAGGAAACAGAGGGGATGGTCTCGGTCTTATGATGAAACAGCTTCAACCAATAGATACTGATTTTTGTCATTACAAAGTACCATTTCTCGACCTTGAAGAAGCCTGTCTTTCTTCATGTCACTGATTAGACGACCAAATCCTCTAATGGGGGATGAGATTTCTTTACCCCAAGGATGAGAAACATTTTGTTGAAAAAATACAATGCAGGGGTAAACAGGGGTAAACAGACACCCGTTTCATCTGGATTAATCCCATAATGTTTGGGGTGTTGCATCATGACTAATGTGCTTTAGATGGTTTTCTCTCCAACATTGCCATGCTCTGTGAGCGAGGCAAGTCAAATGGATCTAGGTACTTCTCTGAAGTATAATTGTTGAAGAAGAGGTGAGATGTATACAGACAATCATCAAAGTCTTGAATGAATTCATTTCATGCAATGGCTCATTAGCTAATTTCAACAGGGGTGGTGAGATTTTTTATGATGTACAGGATCTGGTGACAATTGCTCTTCAGTCAGTTTCCTAGACTAACAAAAGTCCTCACTTCAACACTAAACCAAACACTATTCCTAAACCTGAACACACAGTCACACACCAAACAGTAACACTAATCCTAAATCTCTACCTCTGATGAAAGAAATCCTGGAACAGATGTCACAGGAGTAAACAACAAGTCATCATCGAAAGGGCTTGTGGAAGTTTACTTAAATTCATTTACAATATATTTTCGTATACATTCTATCCTAAGGACACAGATAAAACAGAAGACACCATCCTCCCTTGGCACATAATACACTTCAAACAGATATAAAGCAGTCATCTCTAATATATTCACACAAAAGCAGAAGCTTCTTTTTCATCTGCCAACATCCGATTCAAACAAAGGGAAAAGAAAATAAAGTTGCCTGAACTGGAAAAAAAGAAAATGGAATAGTCAACTTACAGTTTGTAGAGATTCTCCATTCTGGAAAATGATAATTCCGGCAAACTTTGAAGCTTGTTGTTGTTCAGACGCCTGTGAGAAATAAAACAGAATTAAAGTAGTTAATAAATTATCTATTGCCACTTATTATTAATATGAAAAGCTTTTTATCATCTTTATGAAGAGCAGGCTAATCCCATGTATCACATATAAAAGCATGTAGCAAATCACACAGGGGATTTAGCTTTATTTCATACATCATATTTAATGGACTATTTGTGGACTATTTTCTTGACTGGGAGTCCAAACCAACTTACAAAATATGCTGAAAATCTGTCTTTTTGAGTGTGTGTGTTCCCACATATAAATCTTACGGCAGTACCCCAAAGCACAGATCGCAGTCTTCAAAAATAATAATCATTGGCATTCACCTCTACTTCACACTTATTTTATGCCACATCAATCTTTGTAAAGAAAAACTGTGAGCAGATATGACCAAAGAGATTCCAAACATAGAATTCTTCAGGGGGCATTTTTCTTGATTTTGTGACAGAACCTGCTCGCATTCCTCAAGTTTGCATCAACTTCTCTGACATTTAGCGCTGTAAGCGAACCAGAGACCAGACAAATTTGAAACGTGCCGACCGTTTGGAACTCCTGCAGTCACATAAACTCTTTCATTTTTGATGAGATTTGGTATCGTTTAGCTCCTCCAAACTCCTGAGGATCGCTAATAGCCTCTCCACATGGAGATGTCAAAGATCGTTCATGCTGACAGCTTGCAGGTGGACAATTCACGGGGTTGGCACTGTTTCCCTTTGATCTCGCGTATCATGTGTCGCAGCCAATTTGTACCCTCCCCTCCCTCTCTACCTCCCCTTGCACAAAACGATGATATTCCAGCGACAAAATCTATAAAACAAGTCAGCACATACAGTACATGTACATGGAGTTACTGATCTTACATTTGTTTAATCATTTTTCTTATCTTCTTTCACTGATAAAAGGAACAATCAAATCCAACACGATTGCTACCATTGACCAACTGAAGAACAACTTTGCTAATGAAAAGTTTGTATTCCACTTCCAACGATAACTTCAGGTAATTGAAACTCAACTCTACTTCTAAACACTATAAAAATGATGTTGAAACTAATGGATTTTATGCTTCTGAAGTTTTAATTTTCCTGTTTGAGTGAAAAGCATAAAACAAGAGCCATTTATAATGTCAAAGCCCCATTTTTTCTTTGGATACCCTGTACTAGCATATCTATGTCCCCCCTAGAATTACATCTTCACCCCACCTGGATACTTAACCTGCTTTCAATAGTGAACTTTCATGCAGTGGAACACATACCCAGATACCTTTGGATTACCTGCAATGGAATCTAGAAGAATACCAAGGACATTCAAGGATTTACTCTTTATGTCCCTTTGTCCGTTCATTATTCATGCTTTTTATGATGTATTTGATAATACCAGCAAAAGACAAGTCATTTTTGTCAATGCCATATTTCTCATTAAAAGACATTTTTTTTCAGTGTCTTCTTCAAAATCAAAGAATAGCAACAGACATGCTAAAGCTATTTATCCGATGAGTGCAAGATGAAAAGCTATAATATGTCTGTATTCGTTAAAAGTGTATGAAACAGAGAAATTACCATGAGGATCAGCAAATATAGACTGAACCGAAGAAGTGCACTCAATTAGAATCTCACACTATAAATGCCTTGAAAATAAAGGCAAGCATTTCATCCGTACTGATCACATGACATTAGAATGAATCAGTGTTTAATGCATGAAATATTTCATAAAAATTGTCATTATTGATTTGCTATCTCTGTGTAAAAAAAATTGGGGATGGGCTTTTAATAGCATTTTCACCTACTTTTTCATACCACATCTATATGCACTGCTAAATTATGCAAACTACAACATTCCTCTTTTTCTGAAAGCAGGCATGGCAATATGGGCTAACAGCTTTAACCCTATACAAAAGCAACACTTACAGTGTATGTCTCGAACTGGGGTCAACAGAAATTGTGTGTTATTCACCAATGAAATTGAACTGGTGAAAATGATATTGAGCACACATAGTATCATTATTTCATTCTGTTTTCAAAGCAGGAAATTTGACTTTTCTTGGAAATAGCCTTCAGATTGTCAAGTACATAAAAGGCTAAACAAAGTGTCAGAAGTATGACACTTTCAGAATAACAACCTACAAGTATGAGGTCATCTGCAATCTACAACCGTAAGTGGAAGATGCCTGACAGGAACTTGTAACAAGGGGAAACTGACAAATACATGAGTCTTTTCCTTGCTCAAAATGATATCTTCACTTCTCCCCTTCTCCCTACCAATGCTGCCTCACGATGCTCCTGCCTTCCTTTTCACTTATCTTCCTTATACTTTTTTTGCATTCTCTCCCTTATACTTGCCCCCCCCCCCCCCCCCCCTCCCTTCTGTAGATCTATTACCGGTAAACAAGGTGAAACCTACTAACTACAATACATCTATCTACTTCTCTTTAGCCTTTCATACACAACTGCCCCTGCCACTCTTGTGCTTGTTTCTGCCTGTTTAAGGCCAGCCCCAAATAACAGATAATGACATCTAAAACGACAAAATCAGTCTCCTGGACAAAAAAAGCATAAAAAGAAGCATAGGAACCAAGAAAATCTGAACTGAAGGCTTATTAGCACCAACAAGCAATGTGAACATCCCATACCATTTCCACATAAACTTCTCGAGAGCCAATTTATAGTTACGGTTGTCATCAGTATCGTAGAAAAAGGGACTAGCCCCTTATACTCGTCAAACCCTCTTCTGAGATGAACCATTCCCTCCTGAATCTCAAGGAGTTAGGAGATGAAGACCAGAGCACTAGCTCTAGTCGTGGGCCAGCTCTGGGGTGGTATGGTTGGCAACCATACCCAGATGTCCCAATTAACGATGGATTGAAGTAGAATGGCTACTCAAACATGCAATGTGCCATTTTGTCCACATCATAAATTTCAAGAGATTAATCTTAATTGATATCCTGCTTGAGTACATTGAAAAGTTAAACAACCTATGTATGAATGAATGAATGCTCAAGTAAGATATTTCCCAAAATCAATGTTTTACAATTTATATTTCAATGTCATATCATACATATTTCGTAATTCACTCCACTTGATGAATTTTGCATGAAACCTTATGTGCTGTAGAAAGGCTGTTTCAATGGTAATGTCATTACAATTCATACTCATTCTATAACAGTGGCTTGCACTGAACAGTCTACATCTAACCTAGATAACAAAATTACATTTATAATGTTGGCAACATGTGACTAAAAAGATAAATGTATACCATGTCATTTGAAACCCTAAGGAAACAGACTCAACTATTAAATCACCATCAATAAAAGCATTAAGATATTTCATTACGTGTTATGATTCATGGAAGATTGATAACAGGAGAAAGAATATGACAAGTGCAACATGTCATTCATTGGCATTATACGATGCATCAGTACAATGTAGTTCACTACAGAACGAGCCATGTTATGTCACTGGACACTGATTAACAGATGATACAAATTGCATACAAGTTTTTCCAGGCACCAAAATGTCTACCTGGTAGGCAGGAGGCCTTGATTAATTATATTCAATGTCACTGATGGCATACTATGATAGCAGAAAAATTGGCAACAGTTTAAGGTCGGGTCTGTATGGAACGCAAATGGGTGGAAAATCAAATTATCTTCTAGGGGGGCAAGGGGAAAAAGGGATCATGTTTATCTTTCAACGAACATTCCTGGGATGAGTAACAAGGAATTATCTCCATGTGATTCAAAGTGAACGACCTAAGCGTCGCCTTTTACGGCCGAGGTCTCCCATGGCTCCCTCCACCCTCGCTGAGTGGCCTCAGTAACCCCAGTATTTACTCAAAGCGGTCCCCGGTTCCTAACTCAATTTACAAAACGTGGATCTCTCAAAGGGGTTCTCCAAATGAAATTATGCGCTAGATGACTATTGATCGGCGGCCTGCGAGTCACTTCCACGGTTACGTTAATAGCTTCAATGCATGTGTCCATTAACCCAGCCCTGCGAGAAGTCCGCTTTTCCTTTTATCTGCCACGCTGTCTGAGAACAAGAGGTGGTTTGAGACACAGCATGGGTTGCACCAGGCTTTCTTTTTGAGACACTTGCAATCTTACACCTCCGCCTGGTTTGCAAGAAGGCATGAAGCAATCGCTTCATTTCCCTAGCCTGAATGCTCTGTAGTTTTCAGCGAAATTGGAAACTTGTGCGAATTTCCGTGACACACAGACTTCTTCGTTTGAGAAAGATGATTCACAAGACAAAGGATGCAGACAATGCCAAAGAATCTCTTTATTATTCGCACCAGAACTTCCTCTTCTCATGCTGTTTAATTTGTAAATTTGATGCACATTTTGGCCTCTCTTAAGAATCAATGACTCAACCTGAAAATTCAGAGAATTGTGCAGAAAAAAGACCCTCAGCATACTTGTAGTCGTAGATATAGGTCAGATGATTTTGTCAGCAGTGACGCAAGAATACACTTAACTACAACCTTGTGATAAATGGTTTCCCGTGATGAGACTTTTAGCTAAACTGTAGGGCTAGTATAAAATGATCTAACAATATATAATAATATATTGATTGAGTATTGAGATTATAACCAACATTTTATAAGTTGAAAAAGGCATTGAAAGCTTGGGAATCACTAGAGAATTGCATCAGTCCAGAGATCCCCTATCCATTGGTGTTCTGCTGTTCATTATTTGCACCAGGGATTTACATATTTGCCGACTGAAGTGCCCCCTTTATCCCCAGTCCTTGAAGCGACAGACACCCATTCTCAATGAAATAGTTCCCTTAATAAGAATTTGCAATTCAAATCCAGCAGAGTGAAAGCTGGAAGAACGCCCTAAGTTGCGTTGATGACTTTGTAATACGGACTAGCAATGCAAATCTGCTAAGCGCAGTAAACACGACAGGGTAAACAAGACTCTTTTTAGAGTTCTGTTAAGGGTTTCTCTAACACTCCATTGATCTTTCTCTATTTGTTAGCTTCTCTCAATCCCCCTCTTCTCCACCCTTCGTTCCCCTAACTGCGGTTAAGCCCACCCAGCAAACTTGCTCCAAACTTTGTAACCCAAGCACAAGAGCATTGACAGACACTAGAGTACCCTTTGAAAAAGATGTCAATTCTTACCAAAGTGGGAATAGGTTCCTGATGTACATGTATTTCCTATATTATTTTTCGTCTCTCCTTTCCCTCCGTATTTTTTTTTGAATGGCAGCATGTCAGATGGGTTTCTCCTTAGGAATGTAAGCTAAATAAACTGCTGTTTCAACAGAGTCTCAGAGACCTTGAAACAAAAGGAAAGTTCAACTTCAACCAACAATGGCATGGCCAGTATTTGGGGGTTGCGGGTGTAACCAAATACACACACATATTCAAATATATCCAACATATCAAAACTCACTGGACTATTAGATTGACACGATAGTTTGGAAAATGGTATTTCAATGCTCTATTTGGGATAGATCACTTTCAAACACTGCTTGTTTTTGTAATAATATAAAATACACAAAAAACACTATAGAACTATAAAAACATAATTATAGGGTACTCTACTCTGGTAATACATGTACAAATATAAGTACCCGGTACATGTACCCATGAAGTCCGAACTTGACTAGATCTATCATCTAGATCTAAATCTAGGGTCTATTTCTCTAATTCTTTTTTTTTTTTTCTTTTCTCAAAGAAACTGGTATTGTCATATC
This sequence comes from Strongylocentrotus droebachiensis, assembly GCA_035222895.1. Taxonomy (NCBI): domain Eukaryota; kingdom Metazoa; phylum Echinodermata; class Echinoidea; order Camarodonta; family Strongylocentrotidae; genus Strongylocentrotus; species Strongylocentrotus droebachiensis. The sequence continues at coordinate 76,756 of JAVYIG010003594.1, read as the reverse complement.
AGATACAATTTTGTTGGTCTTTGGAGTCGCAATTGTTTCTCTTCTTTCCTTCTAGATTAGACTAGATTCTAGAATAGTAGAAAGAATAGACTCTATTTATTTACCCAATTCATTTTTGAAAAGGTATTGATATTTGATTTAGATCTAGATCTACCAAGGCAATGTCAATATGGATCAGTCTTTGAGAAAACTTAATGATTTCTATAATTATTTAAACACTAGATCTATCTGATTTTAAATAGAGAGTTCCTGTTTGACGCCGAGCTTCTCGGCTGATTCCGCACGGCAATGGGATAAGATAAGACCGAGGGACGAGAGTGGAAGATGATGGGTGATCACAGCACAGCCACACGAGACCGGTATGAAATCTTAACACCAAAACGAATACATGGGGCAAAACATTACCTCACCGATCAGAATACTCTGCGTTTCATACAATTACGGTAATTTGCAGTCTTAAGGGCATTATCATTGATTAATCTCGCAAACTCTCATATTGTATCAAAGATCTACATTTGAAAAGCAAGTGAATTCGTAAATTTAGCAAACCTGGCAAACAATCCCCCTGCACCTGTTCAGTCAAGTTAGTGGAGAGCTGTATCATGAACATTAATGTGATGACGTCACGATAAATCTTAAAGCGATTGATCCATTAGCACATCTGAGGGACCCATTTGGATAAATAAATCAACTAAACTACGATCATTTCACCGATAAGTGTTTATATTGATGACATTTTTATAACATCGGTTATATACATACTTGAAAAATAAATGAAATGTCCATAACCAGACGCCAATAAAGGCATTCAAAGAAATGTAACTGCAAACAGCTAAACACCCCTGCAAAGTAATCGGAACAGTCCAATAAAACTTTTCACCAACAGGTGCTTTGCTTATACAGATAGAGAAGTTCTTTTATTGTGTGGATTATATTACAATGATGTGTATTAAATATCTATCATATTCATATGCCTCAATAATAGAGGCCATATTTGATTTGGATTTGAGCCATCCACAGTGCAACATTCTGCACTTGAATGAAGAAATGAATTCTGCATGCGTATCCCGATGCTTCTCCTATAAGCTCATTTGGAACACGAAACACGGTTGTTAACAATCAGCAATTTCTCAGTACTCATGATGCACGGACGTGTTCATAATCTTTCTCTTTCCGACGAGTATTGGTTCATTTATCTAGGGCCTTCTAGGGTCTTTGACAGTGGCGTATCAAGAGCTTGAAAACGGGGAGGGGTGGCAAAAAGCACAGGGGCTGTCCCGAGTGGCATCTCTCGCTCAAAAACATAAAATATATGTTACTATAAACAATCTTAGAAGGCACTAATTTTGGTTGACACTTTAACAAGTTCACTGTCATGTTGAATACATAAATCAATTACTAAGCAAAATTAAATATAAACAAACCTTTCAACGATTACATACGGTACTTGTTACCAAATACAGTTACTACTCAATTCTCTATTGGCGATTCGGTGAAATGTCTCCCGTGCGACACTAGTCCTTAAAGTCTTTATTCTTTCACCGAAAATGTGAAGGAAAAAATACCACATTGTCAGCTTTGACTACTGGATTGCATATCATTGATCACAAAGTGAAGTGATAATTCTTTAGGAAATACATGTAAATTGATAAAAGTTTTACGTCGCACGGAGCATATTCAATGTAGTACACCATTTACGATATCCATACGTTTAAAACAGTTACATAGATCTACATGACTTTGATACTTACATGCGTTCTACAGTGATCAAGTCTGTGAATGCCCCTCTTTCGATGTGAACTATGTAGTTGTTCATAAGGTGTCTGGAATAAGAAAACAACAGTAAATAAACAATTAGAGACGATGACTTATTAAATAAAACGCTTTTCGTCTATTCCCTTCAATACGATTTCGCATAGATTGCTTATCACTGATCATAAAGTGAAATGAACATTCTTTAGGAATTACATGTAAATTGATAAAAGTTTTACGTCGCACAGGGTATATTTGAATGGAATACACTCTTTTTGATATCCATACGGCTATTCGTTCTTTATTGCACTCAATTTTTGTTCGTTCTCGAAATCTTTCTATTGCTTTCCATCCTAACTACTGGTACCTTTTAGAATATTAACTAACACTTTAAAACACTCTAACATTGCGGAAATCAGTTGTAATCATCGGCAAGAACATTTTATTTTCACTGATATCAATGCCACCACTGCCGGATAAATCAGTTTTACATTTAAACGTATTCAAAATACTTTGTTCTATCGAACAACAACGAATCATTTTCATATCTGAAGACAAAAATAATATACAATAGAACCGCAAAAATTAATGATAAACAAAATATTAACAATTTATCATACTTACAATGTACGAAGAGACTGCAGACCATCAAAATCTCTCCTTCGTATTACCGTAATATTGTTTTCACTGAGGTATCTATAAAATGAATGAGGAGGAAAGTAAACAAAAATAACATTAGTTTAATCATCATCATTTTCACCTTTGACATGGCGGAAGGAGATCACATTTCACAGATCGGTAATCGGATCAATAAAGGATGTAAAGACAAATTGTACTCATTGACAAGGTAAGTGTAAAATAGCATTGTCAATTTTTTCATCCAAATTGTGTATAATGTGATTCGTTGGTTTATTTTAATTTTTCATCGATTCCATGATTGATACCCTCTACCCAATCTCCTGAGATGTTCATATAACTTTTCAAAGCGTACACATATCATATATGATACATTATTTTGATGACATTTTCACATCCTTTAACTCTTTTGCTGCCACGCGAAATGACGTATGAATAGCATCTGCGTGTATAATAATGGACCTACTAGGGCAAATTCGCACCTGCAGCTCAGAAATGGTTAAAACTGAAAAGAGGGTTATTTTTTTACATGGCTCGAAAAGGGGGAGTGGGAGATGAGCAACATTTCTGTATTTACTGCAAAATGGCAGTTCCGTTCACGGTGCGATGCGTTCATTGTGTTACACACGATCTAGCTCCTCCAAAAGCATGAAGAAAATACAAAGGCAGGAAAAGAGTAGGCAGAAAAGCGATGGGCTTAACCAATTTCTCACTCACCCGATTTTCACACTTTCGTCAAAAATGTAAGATCGACTTTTCACCGTGCGCTAGGTGTTCCGAGTAAACAATCTATGCAAATAGCTCATGGAAATTGCTTTCTTTGTGGTGTTGGGATTTTGGAAACAGTTTCTTTGCTAGATAAATCGTCTTTTCCTTTCGTCTATAATATATCTCTTTTCATATTTATTTTAGTGGGAAGGTATTGGGAAATCACCGCGCGGTAAAGGTATTGACCTTTGAATTGGAATGCACCGTTTCGTAATTAGACCGTCCTGAAGAAGAAAAAAAGTGTTTCAAGAAGGCAGGATCGTGTTTTGGATTATAAGAAGGAGCAGACTCTTTTCATACCAGTTTTTAATCTGCAGGGTTTCTGACACCCGGCAGTGTTATGTACTGTTACTTAACCGACCACCGCCCATATTTACAAATAACAACGAAATAGGAAACAATCTCTTCAATTGGGCGTGGATTTAATTCTGTATGTCAACGTTTCAGATTTCCTCAAAATCTGCAGAGCGCCAACCTTCACACGAAATAGCTTGGTAATAACATTTGTTTTAATAAAATATCTTTTTTCTAATATTATGCAAGCCTTCCACTATGTTTAGCTATATGTATTTTAGTGATTTTTAGTTAATGTTAAGTGTTTATCATAATGCAGTGTTTAATAATAATAATGCATTTTACTCGTGTATCCTCCCTTTACTTTGTAATCAACTAAGCAACATGATCGAATAGTTATGGGCCAGAATAAAGGCATAATTGATTTTCATCTATACAGGTTCAAAGAAAAACTAATCAGTAAAAATAAATGATAATTTCCGCCGAGTGGATCCCACACAATGGACAAGATAATCGACGTAATATATAACACGCATACTGTCATTTCGTTTGAAATCGCAATAACGTGATATGATTTTGGCTTGAGGAGGGTTGTATGTGAGTGACCTGGCTAGGTTCAGTCATGTTGCAGTGACTGAGTGTTTTTTTCAAGGCACTGCTTTGCTTGCAGGAAGGTCAATATTTAGGGAATGTCTCCCATTTTAACCCCTGCCACCGAGAGAGAGAGAGAGAGAGAGAGAGAGAGAGAGAGAGAGAGAGAGAGAGAGAGAAAAAAGAGAGAGAGAGAGACAGACAGACAGACACAGAGAGAGAAAGGGACAGAGAGAGAGGGGGGAGAGAGGAGGGGTGGGATGATTGCAAAGTATTGTACAGAGGGACAGGGAGAGAAAAATAGAGTCGAGCTCGAAAGTAAGGCAAATGTGTAGAGAAATGTAGTTGGAACAGATAGAAAGAGAGAACAACAGGGAAATGCAAAAGCCAAAAACAAAAGAAAAATGGGATACTTTTGAGAGAGTGAGATGTATAAGAGACACAAAGAGGGGAAATAAGAGAGAGAAAGGAGTGTGCGTGCGAGAGAAAGAGAGAGAGAGAGAGAGAGAGAGTGGGATAAGGAAAACAAGGTGGAGAAATAAACAGATAAACAGAGAGTCTGGTATATATTATATTCGGATGGCAAACACACTTATAGAGAAGGGAAGAGTTGCAAAAGAAGGGACAGGTAGAAACTGGAATGAAAAGTTGGACAGAAAGATTGGAGAGACATCCAAAGGAGAAGATAGAGAAAGGTGACACGGGAAATCGAACAATGAGCCTTCAGACATGAAGTAATGTTATCTTGTCCTGAGCGTATACCTGATGTTTATAATGCTATGACTGTCACATACCAACCACAGTGTATTCTATCGGGTTTCATTCAACATATCTTTCATCATTTTTATGTTTGTAAGCCTTAAAAATTTGCCTTTCATCAAGAAAGGTGAGTGGAACAACAACAAAAAAGGAGTTGTATCTGTTATTTCCGATATTCTGCTTGTTTACCTGTACGGGCAGGAATGTTACCACACTAACACCGGGACCCCCCCCCCCCCTCCCTCTCCCCCAAAATGTCTTTATTCTATCTCCCCTGCATTACTACATGTATCCTAAGGTGGCTTCAAATGTTGGAGCCCTATATGTCGTTTGGTATGTATAACGAAATGTAATCACTCGTGTCCACAATGGACTCGTACAAATTTCACATAAGACTTTATCATCCAAAAGTCCTCATAGATTAGCCAATCTGTAAACGTCTATAAATAAATGTATATATAATACCTTACATTCGACTGAACAACTTGACACACACATCTACCTGTCACTTACAGTACATGTAGACTGTCACGGAATTAATCACTTTCACAATTTAATTGATTAAAAAACGCAAATGCTATAAACATGCTATAAACATGCCCTTCACGCCCCCGTTAGATGCTATACATCTTTCACACGTATTGTTCACTATTCTTCGGGCCATGCTGGCCGTCGATAAGTTTTAACTCGTTTTTTTCTTCAAAGTAAACAGGCATTGATCGCTTCTTCACATCATTAAATCGCTATACTTCACTTTGAAAGGGGGTGTCAACTATGGTTTTCTTCCCGACACAATGGGGGATTATTGCTTTCGAGAAGACCTTTAACGGTTGACGAGAGATAGAAAGAAAAGCGAGGAGCGATATTACAGCACGACGTTTTGAAGAGACATCATAATTATATAATGCACATGCACATGGTCGGGCCAGAATTGCTATATATGGCCACTTTCCTTCAATGAACGAATTCTTAACCTAACCCTAGCCCTAAACCTAATATCACCCCAAATTAAACCCTAAGCCTGACTAGTAACTGCGTATCTTCTACGAAATAAAACATTGAGCAAATGTCGGTTCGCCATGGTGGTAGTATAGATGTACGGTTTGAAAAGATGGAGAAAGAAACCGAGGAATACTCCTTGAAGCACATTCAAGAGTTCGAAGGAGGAAGTTGGAAAGTTTTATCAACTCAAAGCAGTTTCTTCATGAAACAACATATTTGGATACGTCGACAGATTTCATCTGACTGCGCAAACAGCCTGATGTGTGCAAAGGCATAATATCAATTGGATATAGATATTGAACTATATACGATTGACCGTGTAGATATTATTACAGTATACCATACATCATGATTATCGTATACGACTTGTGTCAAAACATGTTTATATAAGTAAGACTCAAATTTAGCCAGAAAATTACGTTTTCAATAATATTTTCAAATGAATTTAGCTTTAAATGAGTATTTGCGGCTAAATCTGAACAGTAATACTAATTTTACTTTTTTATATTTTGTAACAAAATAAAAGTGAATGATTCTTCCATTAATAAATATTTTGTAAATGTTATAACTGCGCTCATCTGGGACACATACTCAAAATAATTATGATGACATTCGTGCATTTGGCGATGATATATACCTTTAAAGTTTGAACTGTCACAGGTTTAGCGTGTTGTGATATATGTTTCCCATCGTTTGATACAATAATTGCCATGTTGGGAGGATGCTATACACCAATTAATTGCTTTATCATGTTCCAAACTCAAGCGCAATCATGTGTGAAAGTCATGAATCCCCATGGCAACGGAAGGTGGAACCACCTTAGCTTCCTCCGTAGCGGGACTAAGCTCACGATAAACACTGATAAATGACTGCAATTTGGAACTCTGTTCCCAAAATATGGAAGTACTCTATAAACAGATCGAGGTTATTCAATCAAGCGTGGGTATTGCGATAATTTGAAGTTTATTATAACATACCTTTGCATGTCATGTGTTCCTTTCTCACTAGTAATCAGCGATATCACTAAAAATCGGTATATATTGGTGTAGGTTGTATTTAGGTGCATGTGGTATATAGGTGAACTTTGTGGTATATGATGAGAATCTTTGACTCTCACGCGAGAGGTAATGGATTTGACCCTTTGGTCGGTGCGTATTATTCATCATTGGACAGTGTGTTTTATCCACGCTTGCCTCTCTCCATCCAGGAGTATCAAATGGGTACCTGACATTGATGGGATGATAATAATTTAACAGGGCAATCGGGAAGGGTTGTATCGGTACTTATGGGGCTAACCTTGGTATAACATTATTTAAAAACATGGTACGTCAGAGATTTGGGACATTCGGTAGGATGGTATATAGTTTGTAAGGTACAGTCAAACCTGTCTTAGGGCGCGTTCATGCTTGATTTTGAAGGTAGAATGAGCGATCTGAAACGCTCATCGTAAACGCTCATCGTGATCGCAGTTCCACGGTGTAGCTGTTCATGCTTACTTCTCTGGCTCATCCAGGCAATTCTACTTGTGTGGTCTTGTGTGACCTTCACTGTGCATGCTACGTAGACCCACTAGAGGTCAGTGCGTTGACCCCATTTAAACGCGTTTACAATTGTAAACGCATCTTTTTGTGAGTTTACGATCGGCGTTCGTGATCGCCGTTTTTCGGTGATTCTACAAAAGTGAGCATGAACGCAAGCGTGTTTTAAACTAAACACGTAACAGATGCCTGATTCTGGCCGTCAAAATCAAGCATGAACGCGGCCTAAGTGGTCTCACTAAATCAGTTTTGACTGTAGTATCGAATTACATGTAAGGGCAAAATTTCGTTTCGCATCAGTGAGTGAATTCACAATAACTATTTTTATATATTTTTTTAGACCTGATATCTTGACGTGTGTTGTAGTACAGTTGGGTCACATGCATATTATCGAAACTTGTATTGTTTGTTTGTTTTATTTATAAATAACTGTTTACAGATAATAGAATACAGTGGGTTACATTGATATATAATACATAGTAGGAACAATGCATAAACAAAAAATGTTTGAAGCGCAACGTCCCTAAGTAACATAGTTGATAATTATTAGGTAAAAATAGAACATGGCTTAAAATAAGACATTCGTTACAAAAATAAAACAAAATACAAAAATCATGCCCCTTAACATATTTGAATAACAAGCAAAAACAATGAAATACACATTACCTCTTCTTGACATATTTAGCACTATACAACATGAACCTCAAAAGTTAACGATTATATTTTAAGAGAAATGATTCCTTCATTTTCTTTTTAAATAACATAATGGTATTACAAGCTCGTATTTCAGGTGGCAAAGCGTTCCAAATGTCAGGACCTACATATCTAATTGATCTTTGGGCTATTCCTATATTTTCTTTTAATTTGTACAACTTTTTTTACACTGGAAATAATAATATTTATCATAAACTACTATAATAAATACAATTTAAAGTATTCAAGATGAATTCGACGTAGTCAATATTTAAACAGTATTGAGAGTGGATGGCAAAAATGCGTTTTTACACCATGAGAAAATAACTTTGTACATCCGCCTGAAAATACGAAATCGGTGAACCGACTCGCAGCTCATTTTGTCTACCTCATAAGATCTCATCCGTTCCATAAAATTATATTTGCATAGTTCTGCTACCTTGGACATATCCAGTCACCATTTCTAATATTTGTTTTCATCTGAATCGCCCCTTTTTGTCAGGTTCGGGATAATTACTGCAGTATTGCATGACGTTTCGATAATCGCTTTTGTAGTGTTTTTCTCTTTCAAATGTTGTGGTATTTTGAAGTCTTTGATTTGGTAAACGATTGGGACGTGGTGCATGACTTGGCAATTCGGCAAAGAGAGGACGCCTTTTCAAGGCAAGCACGACATTTTGAGGTTAACTTAAATTGAACAAAGTTTAGACGTCGTGATCTACATCGCAGCCATTGGCAAAATAATTCATTGATGTATTTGCGAATGATACGCGAATGCTAAAAATATACTTTGCCAGTCTTTTTAGTGAATATACTTTTATGACTTTCTGGTTATTCTTGCAGGCCTCATGTCACATTTGTATCGATTACACAAAAACTTGTTTCATGACAAAACAATATAGACTTATGTTGGAAAAAGTAAGATTCTAAACTAAAGTCGTCCCTTTTCATCTTGAAATCGCCGAATAAAACAACCATAAAATGAATATCGCTTATTGATTCTTTAGCCATCTTTCTCATGTTTATCGTAATACTATCTAAAGAAAACATTGAAACAAGTCTTTTACACAATAAAGCATACGTTACTTTAAAATACATAATTTAAATTACTTAGAAAAGTGAACTTATCATCGTGGCGTTAAATATATAACTTGAAATAAGACAACCAAAACAATAACAAATTGATATATAAATCAAGTTTTCTAGTGACTCATTTGATTCCTTCAAACTTTAGTCAAGATTTGATCATCGGTTCACATAACAATACATACTTCATTTGAAGTAACAATATATATGTTCTATAATGGTTTCATATACAGTTGTAACTTCGTGGAGATTTTTTAATTTGGTTTTATGTCTTTAACTGGTCTGGTACTGATGAAATGAAATGAGAGAAGTAATGGATGAAACACCCTCGTTTTATTTGTCAGCAAAAAAACTCTTTGAGTACAAAAAGAGACAAACGGGCGATACATTAACAGAGAAAGGTATACGTTCATTACGTTGTATATTATGACAGTTGCCCCATATGGTTGTGCCTTTTTCAAGCGTCCATTTTGAAGAATGCTATATACATGAAAATTAAGGCTTATGTTTTTTTTTTCTATATGGTGAAATACATTATTTGATTTGAGTCACGCTTGGATTCAAATAACTGTTTCGAGCCCCATGTTTATCGACAGGGACCTTCACCTTAGTATTACCCTAATACATACACGATGTGTTATGTATTCGCAGCTCACATGGCTAACAACTACCGTACAAAACGTTGGGCATAAAAATTTACTTTCCACCAATTTCAATTCATGAAAAACCTTGAAAATTTCCTTTCATCCAGTTGTAATCTTTCTCTCCCCCTATTGTTGGCGGGATTCAATTCAACAATCAACTTGAAAGACGGAGAGAGACCCGCCACCTTTTATATGCTTGAGAATTTGACGAAGATATATTGTGCGAACTTTTGCCGATTCTTTTCTTTCCTTTTATAGGAGGTCCTTGTATTCGATTGATGCATATTTGTAATGAAAACAAAGTTTTGTTTGTCGGCACACATCACAAACACCAAAACAAGGCATAAGAAAAGAGACCAATCTTATTCACTCTCCCATGGTATTTCTTTCTTGTGTTTTCTAATATGTTTAGTACACTGGCTCTTGGTTCATGTATGGTTAAAGCTCAATTTTCCACTCAAGAATGAGGACTGATACAAATCAATAACACGTTTTATAGCATCAAATCCTTTTCAGTGGATCAAAGCTGGCCGAATTTGGAGACCTTCCCTGTAGATGTAAGAAAGAAACCATACCTCAAGCTGTTCTTTAAAATGATTTATTGCTAATTGTAACGCTCCTAACGCCATAGTAATGCACAGGTATAACGACCAAGTTCGAATACCTCTGCAATAATCAGAAAATTGAATTAATAAAGATATGACATTTATTACTTCAATTATTGCAATAAAAATATACTTTAAATGTTAATTGCGGTACATGTACTTTATTGCTTATAACAGCATTTGAATATAAAACTTTGAATGCAAAATATGATCGATATCGCAATTTAAGGGATTGGTGTGTGTGTGTTGTTGTTTTTATTACAGGATCACCTTACTATTTAACCCGACCACTCAACCCGTTAGAGGTTATTTGATCTTCTGGTAGGCACTGATGAAAACGAGTTGATCATCTCTTCATTCGGCATGTTTATTCGGGGAAAGGAGAATGTTATTCATGATCTCATCTTTCCAGTAATGCAGTTTGTCTTTGTATTGTATTATCCCAAGGATGATCAATAATTGTTGTGGTTTATACGACTGGCTTTACTTTCTGTTTCCTGACGCGAAAAGGGAAACGAATAATAGATGGTCCCGTACAAAAGGCAACTAATTCATAAAACAATGTGATATTACTATTGAAAATTATAAATGTACTGTCGCAAAATGTTTCAGTAGAAAGAAAAAAATATTTATTTCAACCTAATAGTATACGTCGACTCGACGACGTATGTGATCATGAAATTATACCACTACCAGGAACAGAATTAGTATAGTAGGAGGAGGAAGGTTACGATTATGAGGAACATTTGTATGTTGTAGTATAGAAGCAGCAGCAATATTACTACTAGTAGTAGAAGTAGTATACGTATACTGTAATAGTAGTGGTAGTAGTAGTAGTAGTAGTAGTAGTAGTGGTGGTAGTAGTAGTAGTAGTAGTAGGTAGTAGTAGTAGTAGTAGTAGTAGTAGTAGACTACTAGTAGAAGTAGTAGTAGTAGTAGTAGTAGTAGTAGTAGAAGTAGTAGTAGTAGTAGTAGTAGTAGTAGTAGTAGTAGTAGTACATGTTGTAGTAGTAGTAGTGGTAGTAGTAGTAGTAGTAGTAGTAGTAGTACATGTTGTAGTAGTAGTAGTAGTAGTAGTAGTAGTAGTAGTAGTAGTAGTAGTAGTAGTAGTAGTAGTAATAGTAGTACATGTAGTAGTAGTAGTAGTAGTAGTAGTAGTAGTAGTAGTAGTAGAAGTAGTAGTAGTATATGTAGTAGTAGTAGTAGTAGTAGTAGTAGTAGTAGTAGTAGTAGTAGTAGTACATGTAGTAGTAGTAGTAGTAGTAGTAGTAGTAGTAGTAGTAGTAGTAGTAGTAGTAGTACATGTAGTAGTAGTACTACTACTAGTAGTAGTAGTAGTAGTAGTAGTAGTAGTAGTAGTAGTAGTAGTAGTAGTAATCATATATTTGTAGGCTAGTACTAGCAGTAGTAGTGGTAGTCATAGTAGTATACGCTAATTAGACCTTACTGCAGTATGACTAACGGTGATAGAAAGATAAATTTATATAATTCTACAGTTTACCTATATACTTACAATCTTTCTGTTCCTGGTGGTATTCCTCGGGGCACCTCATGAAGCCCCCTATCTCGACAATTGACGGTGGTTCCATAGCAATTACATAGTCTTGGGCATTCACCATCACCAATGCCTTGAGCACAAGAAGTGCCAAGCGCCACTAAAACAATTCCAAACACAACAATTATCTTCATCTTGCCTTCGAAGTATATATATGTTTCCTGCGTATATATTCACATGTATAATATCCAAGGGGGTCCTTGCGTACTGAAGAAGCGAGGACGAACAATAAATAACGACGTTTCGTTTATAAGTCCGTTCTCCTCATTCTGTTTTTTGTGCGGTAAGTGAAATATCCACAAATGCCTAATCGTAAAGATCACAAAACAAGGATGTTTTATGAGGGATTAGGCTAAGATAGAGAGGGGTATATATATAATTCCTGAAGTGCCGACGCCAACCCTGTCTTTGGTTGACCACTGTCGTAATCCACCAAGTTTTACTCGTCGCCTGATGGGCGTACCAGCAACCACCACATCCCTCAAATAAATGCGTAGACAAGCGAACCCTTAAAAGTTTCCACTCGCCACTCAATCGGTGACGGTATACTTGGGTTTCCAAAAGTATTTAAACAGAGATGAGTGACGACACAAACAAGAATCAATATCCCTTGAAAAAATATCACAATACTGAGGATTGATAACAATATACCATGATTAGGTGATCCTTGAAGTCAAATAAGCTCCAACCCAAACTTGGCATCCAATATTTCCGATGCTGACAAGTTTAAGATAAGCCAAACTGCGACGACTGTCCTCCAAAAGAGGTGCAAAAGAAGAAGCAAATCGAGGCTAAAGATGGAAAGTCCATTCACAATCGAACTTTTGTGGAACTTTTGAGGCTTTGCTTTTTGTGGCGACGGGGAGATGATCAATCTTTACTTATCCAACTAATCGGCCGCCGAACCACTGCGGCTTCCCTTTAGACAAACAGCCACAATAAAAGACCCTATGACGCTAAAGTTGGATGTATGTAGACACGGCTAACCCTCGCCTATTCGCTGGGGTTGGAAGTTAGAGAGGGGACCGCTCGTAGGGCTTCGCTAGAGATAACTGTATGCTTACGGACGCAGCAAGAGAGAGCGGGCTTTAGCTTCGCCGAGTCTCACTGTTCTGGTGTAAGTGTGCGAGGTTTTCAACACAACCCCATTCGAGTTCACATTCTGCAGTGTTCGAACTGTACGACGCCACAAGCGGCGAGAGAGCGCGCTATGTATGTAAAGAGTCACAATTCAGTTAGTTCTTCATGCTATTGGGTCCTTTAATTTGAAATGGCCTATGTCCCAAGCAACATCCCTTTAATAAATGTCATCAACTTCTAGTTGATGGCTCAATATCAATTATATTGTTTTGTCCAAATTTCCATACCATTCTGTCCCATTGTCCGTCATCTTCATTATAAGTTCTTTAATCAAGCGGAAATGGAGCGATGACGTCATCAAATCAAGTTTTGTTAAACCAATAATATTGTTCCCATTTCTTAGAATCGCCATTGACTGATATTACAATGGGCATTTTTCGGTAATGATTAATGGCCTAAGAATGAATACATATTCTGTTTACTCGTATTATTTTTTAATTTGCCATAAATTTATGAAAGCCGTAAAAGACCAATGACCTATATCAGAAACATGGAACATTAAAGTACTCTATCCTTTTCCTGATTGTGCGGTCCCGTGAGGGTTACGAACAGTATTTAGCCTAAAGGTCCGGACACACTTTCGTAAGGATGGGGGATGACGCCTCCAAATATCAACTCTCTAGTTAGCAAACTTTGCAAGCGAGCAGTGCGAGCGAGTAAAAACGTTGAAACTTTGTATATTTTTACTGTCAATTCTAATTTGTCATAACTTGCTGACAGCTGCCCGAACCAGGCGCGGATCCAGGATTTCTTAGGGGGGGGCCCAAATTTGAAATTATGCGAGGAAAATATTGGTACGTAATGGTGACCAACAGTGACGTAATGCGGGGGGGGGGTCGGTGCAGGGAGGGGCGAGTCCCCCCCCCCCCCTCCTCCGCGAACGCGGAAGTTTTGACGTTTCATTAAATTATTAGAGAAAGAAGACGATTCGTTGTACCGTTCTCAAAAATAATTCTCGTCTGAATTTAGTTTTTCCCCTCCCGCGCAAAGCGCGAAAAATTTTACGATTTATTAAATTATTACGATTCTTTGGAGAGCTCTCGACACTTAATCCACGTCTGAATTCAGGTTCCCCCCCTCCCGCGCTTCGCGCGGAAGCTTTTTTAAGTTTCCTTTAATCATTAGAGAAAGAAGACGATTCGTTATACCGTTCTCGAAAATAATCCTCGTCGGAATTTAGTTCCCTACATCCCACGCGAAGCGCGGAAGGTAACATTAAATCATTAAAGATTCGTATTACCGTTCTCGCCTCTGAATCCTCGTCTGAATTCAGGTACCCCCCCCCCCCCCCATCCCGCGCTTTGCGCGGAAGCTTTGACGTTTCACAAGAAAATGTTACGATTTATTAAATTATTACGATTCTTTGGAGAGCTCTCGACTCTTAATCCTCGTCTGAATTCAGATTCCCCCCCCCCCCCCTCTCGCGCGAAGCGCGGAAGCTTTTACGTTTCATTAAATCATTAGAGAAAGAACACGATTCGTTGTACAGTTCTCGACTCTTAATCCTCGTCCGAATTCAGGTCTCCCCCTCCCCCTTCCCGCGCGAAGCGCGGAAGCTTTTAAGTTTCATAAGATTATGAGAGAAAGAAGACGATTGGCTGTACAGTTCTCGACTCTTAATCCTCGTCTGAATTCAGTTCCCCCCCTCCCGCGCTAAGCGCGGAAGCTTTTACGTTTCAATAAATCATTCGAAAGAAGACGATTCGTTGTACAGTTCTCGACTCTTAATCCTCGTCCGAATTCAGGTCCCCCCTCCCCTTCCCGCGCAAAGCGCGGAAGCTTTAAAGTTTTATAATGTTATGAGAGAAAGAAGACGATTGGCTGTACAGTTCTCGACTCTTAATCCTCGTCTGAATTCAGGTTCCCCCCTGCCGCGCAAAGCGCTGAAGTTTTTAATTTTCATTAAGTCATTAGAGAAAGAAGACGATTTGTTGTACCGTTCTCGAAAATAATCCTCGTCGGAATTTAGTTTCCCCTCCATCCCGCGCGAAGCTTTTACGTTTCATTAAATCATTAAAGATTCGTATTACCGTTCTCGCCTCTGAATCCTCGTCTGAATTCAGGTTCCCCACTCACGCGCTTCGCGCGGAAGCTTTGACGTTTCACAAGATTATGAGAGAAAAAAGACGATTCGCTGTACCGTTCTCTATACTCTTAATCCTTTTTTCAAAGGTGTTCTTTGTTTGCTCCTTTTTCTTCCTACGTCCTCTTCCGATTTGGGGGGACCCCCCCCCCCCCTGGCTACGCGCCTGCGGTCAGATAAACACATTTTGATACCTTGTCCGACCCCGCAAGCTAAGGGGTTTAAGGCAATAAATTGCGGTCAGATAAGCATTCAGGGGCCCGCCTTAGGGCCCCTGGTGGGTCGAGGCGGCTGAGCCGGCCCCGGAAGCTCAGGGGTTTTAGGCGTTTAATTTAGGTCAGATGAGCATTTTTTTTGTATACCTTATTATTTTATGACACTGGCAGGTCACTATTTGGCGTGGGTTCCAGGGGGCGGAGCCCCGAAAAATCAGGGGTTTTAGGCATTAAATTACCGTCAGATGAGCATCTAAGGGCCCGTCGTAGGGTCCTAGGTGAAATCCAGGGGCAGAGCCCCCGGGAGCTTAGGGGTTTTAGGCATTTAATCACGGTCAGATGAGCATATTTAGATGCCTCATTAATTTTTAACACTGGCAGTTAAGTATTCTTTCTTTCTTGCTCTCATTCTATTTTATTTCTCTTTAATATACTTTTTCAAAAAAGTGGGGGGGGGGGAGCTCGAGGCTCCCAATCACCGCCCCACCTCGGGCCTGACATGTAGGAATCTCAAGAATCGTATTTCTTGCCTGGCTGTAAATTTAGTAATTTGTCATTCTCCAACAAACACATATTAACAAACGTATTTACTAAAAAGTAAGGAAAAATCTCGGAAATTATGTCATTTCTTTCCCTTTCCTTCCTTCTCTCTTATTTTTTTGATTGGGGGGGGGGGGTCAACAGCCTGGGAGGCAAGGCCCTTTCGGCCCCCCCCCCCCCCCCGATCTCCTTCTTCCCCCTTTTCTTTTTTTTTCTTCCTCTTCTTTCTTTCCCTTCTCTCCTTTTTCCCTTCTTTTCCTTTCTTCTCTTTTTTTTTTTTTTTTTTTTTTTTTGCGGGGGGGGGGGGCCAAGGCACGCTCGGCCCCCCCCCCTGGATCCGCGCCTGGCCCGAACGCAATTTCTTTCGGGGATAGGGGTAAACAGAAGTTGCTTAATTAATAAACGGTCGCCCTTGATATGCTTTCTCAAGTGGGACTGTCATAGTATTAATACTCATTTTAAATATAGTATGCTTTATTTCTCACAAACCTAGTCAAATGGACGGAATCAATTACAGACCTAAAACAGACCAAGCTAACCTAATGGCCAATATCTTGTCGATTTGGCGGTGGGTTCGGAGTCGCTTTGACCATGGTTTGACGGTGTGGTTGTGGTGTTTGTTCAAATAATAAGAGTTTGGCATGACATATACATGCATTCGTTTCAAATTCTTGTATGCACATGCCCAATCTTAAAGGTTTATATATGTATCTCCATGTGTGCCACCCCAAAAACAGAACCTAGCGATCCTTAAGGCAAAATTTTGTCGATTTAGCGGTGGTTTTGGAGTCGGTTTTATGACGGTGTGGCTGTGGTATTTGTTCAAGAAACAAATTTATGAAATGAAACCTGCATGTAAAGACCACTCAAGTGAGACAAGAAAAGCGGTCTTTGTTGGAAGATGGTTCCCCTAATACACGTTTCCCCGTGGAAAGGTGTTCAGGGGAAACATCATTGTGATCTCTATACACACAATTGTATTTCTCTACACGTGAAGCAGTTTAACTGTCTTCCATTTCTGCAGGTCAAATTGTTATAGCGTATTTATTTAATTACTTCAGATAATAAGAGTTTCCATAACATACATGCATTCTTTTCATGTTCGTGTATTCACATGCCCTATCTTAAAGGTTTGTATATATGTATCTTCATGTGCCCCCCCCCCCCCCATGATGGCACATTTCTTTCACGGTGCATCATTTTGTGACGTCTTCCATTAAATAATTAGCATTGCTTCATCAATACCAATTTAAAGTGGTGAATGTATTAAGTCCAAATCCATCCCAATTAATCCAAGTATTCAAGGGATGTGTCTTTTCACAACCCCACATGTCTGACTACCCCTCATTAATATATCCCGGTCATTGAAAGCAACAACCCTATAGTACCATTTACTGTCACTCTCCCTCTATGTAAACTCAAAAAGCAATTGATACTTCACCCTGGACGCCTTTATATAACTGATCCAACGATCCCGAACAATCCTAATCAATATCTGCTATCGAGCCGACGTGATAAAAGAGGGGATTCATTAGCTTCAAAGGGACCTAAAAAACTCGGTGTAATTACCATCATCATACATCCCCTTTATACCAGCATCAAGATACATGGTCTTGATACTGTAGCTTGTCTACGTTTTTAATGGGCTGCCTTACATGGGTCATAAACAAAAGTGGATGGGCAGTCGGGAGAAGGGGGAGGGGGGCGGAGGCGGTTGGAGAAACTGGCGTGATGTTAGCAGACGACATTTGAAATGTACATCGCGCGGGAAAGCACGGGTAATGGATTGCCTTGGCGCCTGTTTCCATCTCATGACACTCCAGTTTTAATGAAGCAGACAGTTATGGACTGCTGTGGACAGGATGATTGAAATGGACAAGAAAAGTGTTAATCGCAAGACGACTCTTGTCTATAAAATGGCGGCACATTTTAAGCACCACACTGTGCGCAGAGATCTTTACAAACATTACTAATGTGAATTAAAGGTCATTTTACATGTCTTTGTATACATTGACATATATATCGCAAAAGATATATATGAATATAAAGTTGTATACATTCATTTAATATTACAATGGAATATTATGATCCTCGCGTAAAAGAGAAATGAAAGAACAGGCAAACCATAGACTGCTATATCTGTACAATAATGATGCAACTATCTAGCATTTTGACTATTTAGCATTGTAGAATATCAACATGAAAACATTTAGAAAACTAAACCTCTTAGAGGAATATGTTTCGGAGATAACATACTCCCTCATTACTCCCTCATCAGCCAAAATTACAAAAGAGTTTTTCCTCTGTTCACCTTTAGCTGTTCACCTTTAGCTTTGGCTGAAGATGGAGCGTTTTAACTCCGAAATAAGTAATGTTCCTTTAAATGCTAAGAGTCTGTTGTTTTCCTTCATATCCAAATTACTAGTGTCTCGTCCAGTTGGAAAAGTAAAATACAACCAAACCTGTCTACAGCGACCGCCCAAGGGAAACACAAAAGTGGTCTTTGTAGACAGGTTCATTTGGTACATGTTTCAATGAGAAACCACTTTCAATGGAAACAAAAAATGTGCTTGTTGTAGACAGGTGGTCACTAAAGCAGGTTCGACTTTATCAAATAAACGTCGACTACCAAAATAATCAGGGCAGAAGCGTTATTTCTTAAGCAACGTGACCAATAATGATGGGATGTATATCTTATTTTAAAAAAAAAAATTATCTACGTAGTAAACAAAATGAATTTGTATGGAGTAATAATTAAAAAACCCAACTAATCCAATATTTTTATCATCTATAGGCTAAGGGGTATTTCCATGGCCATAAGTCAACGACATTTCGTTTTCTGTTGTTTGCAAAACGCGTTGAACTGGAAAATTTGACGCCATTCTTAAAGGCCTATAAAATGTGATGTTCAATTCAAGCAGACCATTAAATTAACCATGGGTTTAATACGGCCCTTTGTGTCTTGTTGTGTATGCCATGACTCTGGGCAGGCTTTCATTCTCCCCCTCGCTGTCTGTCTCTTGCTCGAGCCCGATATAACGTCTCGTAAAGGGTTTATGGGCGACCGTAAGTCTAATCATTACCTCGCTTCTTTTATTTCCCTTTCAAACACCACTCCAGGGGAACTCTTTCTCCATCTCGGCGCGTGGATAGCCCGGAGAATGGCTTGCTTCCAGCTCCTCCTCGGCCGCTGAAGAAAAAAAAATCTATTAATAGCCGATGGACTTTCATACCGATTGTTGTCCCCAGCCCCTCAATATTTATTGTTCTGCTTCAACTCATACACGCTAAACACCCCCTAATATGACCCGCACGATGAATGGAACCAATTATTTTTCGGCGAAGTAAAGTTTTGGAGGTAGGAGGAAAATAAAAGAAGAATAGAGCCCATCATTCTATTGGTTTTTCAAGTCAACCGCCCCTACATAATACAGTACACATTCTTGGTTATTGTGTGTATAGGATAATCCGTAAATCGATGGTGTATAGTAAATGATTAAAAGTGTGTCTAAAATAGATTCATTCACCTTTTGGAGATAGAGATGATGATGATGTGTTGATGGTGATGATGACAATATGATGATGATGATGAGGAGGATGATGATGATGATGATGATGAGGATGATGAGGATGAGGATGTTGATGACGACGATGACAGTCGTAATGATTTAACATAATAATGACCTGCAGTAACCTTATTCTTGACGATAGGCGGAATTGGAATGAAATTGGCATAGTGGAAAAGAATACGAGGAATCATTATTTTAGAGAATAAAACATTAATAACAAAATAATCCTTGTGTTTGGTTTGATTGATTTGGTATTCGTATGTTTCTATAAGGAAAATGTTTTCTCAAAGGCTGCAACGAACGGGGACCGTTAATACAGTGAGGGGTAGGTGAGAAGGTTTGAGTGATAGAGATAGGGGTGGAGGGGGTCAAATAGTATCTTTCTGTTGAGAATTATCTCTCTTTCTCTCTCTTTCTCTTTCTCTCTCCCTGTCTCTCTCGCTGTCTCTCTGTCTCTGTCTCTCTCTCTCTCTTTCTCTCTCTCCATACAACTCTCCCCATCTCTTCCATGTTCTATCTCTTGCTCTTAGTCGACATGATATCCATAATCTCGCGATTAAAGAGACTATCCATTCCACCCCTCTCTCGAAAAAAACAATTTCGTGTTTCCCCTAATTACTGATCGATTTGCCGCCGTTTGCGATGAATGTTTGCCGGGATTGTTGTATCAATTAGGACGGATCGATAGCTATTAATGTTGTTATGTGGTCGGGACGACAAAGGGAATTTTGACCTCCGATCATTAACATGTCCACCATAAGTGGGCGGACTGAATTAATTTAGTAAACAACATGTATTCTTGCAAATGCAGTTTAAAGATTACTACACAATCACACTTGATTATTTTTTCGTCGTGTATCATTTAGCATGCCGTTCTTGTATACAGCACATGTCACATTTTGTATACACCGTTTCTCTGCACTACCGAAAGACTTCGAATTCATTACCAGATACAATAAATTATATAACTGCTTTCCTACACTGATAGCCTTTTATTTTCAGAATCTGAAAGTATAGATTTTTTAATTATGACTATATATTCTAATCGCATTTGAAGAATTATATTCATACATTCCTGACATTTAGCAGCTAAATCAAATACTTGGCAAAACATCGGATATTCTTTATTGTAAAAGACAAATTTAATATAATGCTCATCTGATCACTGTTATCATTAAATTTCAAATGTTTCGCAATAAAATAAATATGATTTATCTCATCAAAGTCCTCGAACAGAAAGCTATACGTAACTTGAAGTAGCAATGATAATGATGAATAGACACTGCTGATGTTAAGAAGTAAGAAAGATTTAGTTTCCTGGAATAACGTCTTGGCGACGCTTTTGCACGGAGAGGACGCTCTTTCTCATACGTTATGCAAAATGGAAGGGATAGAAATGAGATATGTCTTTGGCGACGTCACGAATGGGTCCAAAAGCAGACATTTCTCGGTTTTTCTTCAGTTCTCGTACACTAAATTTACCTAATGTTCTTTAAGATTATGTTATCTTGGAAAGAGGGTTCTGATTTATTTCATCCGTCAATTTCTTATTCGGACTCTAAATGATAAAACAGCACGAGCACATATAAATTAGAGCATAATACCAAAGGTTCTATTCTCAATCTCACTCTACGTATAAGCTGTATATAAGAAACTTACAAATTAAAGTGTCCGCTTAAAATCCAATAAGGAATAGCCTAATCATCGGGATTCATAGAACCAGATTCACTAACGATTTGCTCTAATTAAACAGTGCCATATAATCATCCCTCACTTTAATACAAAAATAAACTTCGTTAATTGATGCGATAATTAAGTAGTGCTTATTGACACTTGGGGCTGTTATGGAGTGGGTATAGATGGTCAGTCTTGTAGGTGTGGGGCATATGCACCTTAAAGGTAAAGAACAGTTATGGTCATGCGATTGCATTGTGAAAGAAACGTTGTGGAATCGATCAGAAAAGGTTGATCATCTAGCATCTAGCATCTACAAGGTTCTGGAATCATCAAAATGATAAGACTTTGGCCCATTGTTCGTAAAGTTACAAGCACTATACACAGAAAGATGTGTATGGGACTACCCTATATCTCTCACAGACCATGAGAGAAACAAATTTACCAAATATATGAATTAGTAGGCAGTTTCCCGGCAAATTTTGTATCATCATGTATTAGTCAAAACATATTCTTTCACATGATTGGTAATGAGAGCTTCCATTTCATTTTTTGAAATTGGGGCGTTTCCAATACTGGTCTTTTCACTTTAAAGTGAATGACGTTTTAGAAAAAATACTACTAATACTATTTATAAGGGGGAGATATTTGGGAAGAGAGAGAGAGAGAAAGAGAGAGAGAGAGAGAAAGAGAGAGAGAGAGAGAAAGAGAGAGGGATAATACAATGTAAACAGGAATGTGAGCAATGCCTCGAAATTTTGGCCCTTAAATCACATTTCATTAAAATAGTAATACCGGTGCCCCCACCTCTCCATGGCCTGTTACCCTTCATTGATTGAAACCACGCTATGCCACTGTCATTTTTTTAAATATGATTTATGAAAGAGTTATTAATGTGATGTGGTCGTCGTGATCGATATTCATTAATTGAATGACAGTTTGGGGGAGATTGTTAACGAATTTAGTTCGTATTTTGCATGTAAATGATTTATAAACGTATAGATAAAGAGAGAGAGAGAGAGAGAGAGAGAGAGAGACAGAGAGAGACAGAGAGAGACATAGACAGAGGGGGGTGGGGGTGGATTTATACTTTGCGTATTGCATAAAGACAACAAAAAAGGTTGGTACATCATCGCAGGACGGACCTTGTGTTGCGATGTATGTTCGTTAATTCCTAGATGGAATTGAAATTGAAAAAGAAAGACCACGATGAGAAAAGAAGAAAGATGAAGATGTCATTCAAGGGCAGACACGCCCTTCACATCCGGGTCATCGTCTGGTGATTTTTTGTCGAGAAGGAAATGTCTAATTTTCCGCTAATTTTCCACCATCGACCTATGTGGTAGAGCAAACCGTAATTGATATCTCACGAAATGGCAATACAATCCACATTCAGATGGATTTATTTGGCACTTTTAAGACTCGCGAGGGATGACTTCAGGTGCTGATGCACGTCTTTATTGCAAAAGAAATCGAGATGTTCCCGAACTGTTTGTTGAGAATTGGTGGTTTTGAGGGGGGTAAAATATGAGTCTCAATCTTTTGCTCACTAAAAACCGGATAGCATGAGTTTTCGGATGGGTTACACAGCAGGATGGAGAAAATATGGATTTGACAATAAAACTGTCCCGAGATGACGTGTAAAGAGCGCAAAATCTGAGAGGGCTAAGGTTCAACAAAGAAAGAATAAGGAATAAAATGAAAATCACAAACAAAAAAGGATAAAAGGGTCATGACAGAATTCAGCGCCCTATAAAATAAAATGATATCATTATGAGTATTACTATCGTCATCAAATTTAATACACATATTTGTTAAGGCTTGCACAAAATGATAACATCCCCTGATGTAAAATGTCTAACAAATGTTAGCTTCACATACATTTCTTGATTAGGATTTTTTCCATGCCAGCGTACCTGTAGCTTTTACTCCACTTGAAATTACATATTAAAGCCCCACTGTACTACTTAAAGTTACTTGCGCCCTCTTTATAGCACAAACAATGCCTAATCGGTGCCTGTTGGTCCCCCATGATCCCCTTTTTCTTATGTTATTTGAGAGCCGATTTGATGAGATAACAACCTGTCAGTAACCACCCTGGCCAAACTAGTGTAGACGGTCTTTAAAGGGAAATCTAAACTTAACAGAGAAATACTCTAAAAGAAAGCAGAAAAATAAGAAAAGCAGACTGGTGAAAGTTTGAAATAAATCGGACGAAAATCGAGAACGTTATAAATTTTGAAAATTCAAAATGTCATTCGAAGTGCCGGACAACTTTTCCAATTGTTTCAACACAAAAAATGATCAAAACTTTTTTTTTAAATTCAAAATGTATGATTCAGGTGGGTCTTTTCTTTTTAGAGGACCTATAATAATATGCTTTAATATATTATGAGTATTGCCCCCAAGTAAGCAGGCACTTAGTTGGAAAGAGAAATTTATCATATGTGTATACACGACAAACGGGAGAGTTTGTCCCTTGACTACGTCACAATCCACTGACCAAATTGCCAATTTGAGATTCACATAGATTTAGTGATCTCACATTTCAATCATTCTTAACTCCCTTGTTATTGGCCTGATTTATTTCAAACTTTCGTCATTATGTTTCTATTATTTTTCTGCTTCCACGTCACTAACGTTTTTACAAGGGTTGGAGAGCCCTTTAAGACCTGTCATAATTATAATCAATCCGACAAACTGAAATTGACTACTAAGGTTAGGGCGGAATCGACATTACCTGTATAAACTTAGGTTTTCCTTGTCTTTGATAATATGTATATTATTTTTTTTGCTGACACTCCACGTGTTCATATAAGACAAATTAGTTATTTTCAAGGCGCTCTTGAATAATTTACAAACTACACCGCCTCGTCCCGTAGGATGTATAAGGTGTGTTACTCGATGATGGATGGGCAAGAGGGAGGATGGTGATAATCATGTAAACTCTGGTTTATTTTGTACATTTTGTGGAGTCATGCTTTACCGTTCCGTTTACTTTCCGTACTACTCACCACGTCATCTGATCATTTCGTTTAGTTACAAGATTTGAAGAGAGCCAAATTCATATATGTTGTAATTCCGCGACTGAGACTTAGGTTTTCTCTTATAGTTTTGTGTCTGCTCGTACTACCATCACAACTCATCTCTTCGATCATCGTAATCATGATCATTATCTCCACTTCTCTACATTTGTAATCACAGGTGCATCAGCAGCGGAAGCAGCAGCAAAATTATCCATGTTCACATCAGTGACTACGTCTCCTAGTAAAACCATCTATATGATCCTCTTAATCGCCATCAACTTCTCAAAGATTACAACCATATATATATATATATATATATATGTGTCCACCATAAACACCTGACATCCTCATCGTCAGCAGCAGGAGCAGCACCATCATCACCAATTATCGTCCTCTTCTTCCTCCTCCTCTTCTTGCTTCCTCCTCCTCCTCCTCCTCTCCCTCCTTCTCCTCCTCCCCTCCTCTTTCTCTTTCTACTGCTCCTCCTCCTTCTTCCCCTCTTTCTCCTCTTCATCTTCATCATAATCATCATCACCATCATCACCACAAATTACCATTATCATCACTGACAACCATCCCTCGTACCATAATCTTTAACATCATTATCACTACCACGGCATTCACCCCTTTCAGCCATCATTATTATTTACATGATCCAGGACATACCTCAACTATAATACATGGATATCTCCATCGTCTCTATCGCACCACCCTCACCTCAGTTCTTCTGAATCTTTTTCATCTTCGTTTTTTTCTTAAGTCGATAATAAGTGTCTTCTTCTTTTGAGTACCGAAGTGTGACGCCATACTGGCTTAGTTGTCAAGGTTGCCGATTTATAAAAAAATGTGCTAACAAATGGCGATGTAATCACGACAGCGCCAAACAATGAATTTGCCCTGCTCGAGGACGTTGCTTGAATGATTTCCTGGTGAACCTCCTGCGCAGGCTCTGATGCTTGGAACCAGTAACCTGGGTGTGAGATCGAATAACTATATGGTGTACCTTTATTGTTAAACACACCAATAACAATCACCGAGATGTAATCGCCCTGAACAACCGAGAACTTTAAGATTACCATGGCAACACTATGGCCATTGTTGACCTTACACTTTATTTCCTCCCCTCTTTCCCACCTTAGGTTTATTATGAGCTTGTTTCAAAACAGCTTTAGGCAAGGCAAACTTCATATTTAATGCCTTGAAATCAGACGAATCAAGCCAGCCGTCCGCTTTCCGCCTTTCAGAACAAGAATTATGGCTACGTTAAACCCGATTTTTATTTTGAATTCATTACTATAATTCTAGTTTTTGTGGGTAGAACATCTTATTTTGACAATCCACGGACAATTGTTGACCTTTGGAAGTGTAGAAGGGCATGGGTTGAAGAAAAAGTAGACATTACTGAAAAGGGTCGTGTGACTTTTACGAGGTCCTAAAAATCATTCCCAGTACCGTTTTTCAGAATCTCAAATAGAGGATACAATAATTGAAGTATAAATCGGAAAATGGGGCAACATACGACATTACATGGCCAATGTACAGTGTATTGACCAGAAGGTTTTCTATTTGTAATTGCCAAGCCATTGCTCGCTCGATGCTTACGCATTTGTAGGTGAAGGATTTGCTTCTAATATAAAGCAGCTCTTCATCTCCCATCTATAGCTACACTAATGATGCTCATATAATAACATCAGTCAGTTTTTTTTCTTCGATTTATTCAAGAAGTGTTGACATGAAATGATGAAATAAGAAGAGGAGCGGATTAACGATACATGATGCCCTCAACATTTTCAAGACATCGCGTAATCCCAGTTCCAGTTTTCGATCAATGCTAAAAGCTCTTTAGTACACTTCAAGTGTTCTTCTTTGGAATCATTACGTCCCAAGAGTAACAATGCTTGATCAATAAGCGCATTGGTTCATCGATTTCACGGGGAGTAACATCCTTAACATGAATCTTTAAAGGTAACAAATTGACTATTCTCTGACAACAATTTGTCTTATCGATTGGTGTGAATGTTTCGATCGTTTAATTGGGGGGTCCGGGTAACAAAACACTGGTTGCATACAACATAAAGTGGTCTAACATAGGCAAGGATCAATGGCAGAAGAATGTTGAGGTTAATTGTCACAGAAGATGCGAGGGGGGGGGGGGGGGTGGGGGAGGAGGAGGGGGAGAGGTTTCATATCAGTACAAGATTGGGAAGATGAAGATTTTGCATCGCTGTGGTCATCGTCTAGTTGAGTCAATCCATCAGCAAACCTCACAAAGTATTTTTTAGGAGTCCAGCATTCTTGAAGTTTTAGAAAAAACCTCGGAATTCAGCCAATCCTATGATGAAGGCACCGCTGTGATGATCGGTTTCTGATAATGACCCCGCCATCATGACCACACCCATACTTCAAACTTTATGTATTGCAAGCCAGTGGCTGATCCACGTTAATTTTACTTTTTTTTTTGGGGGGGGGGATGGCCCCCTCCCCTGGCGCTCAAGGGGGGGGGGGGGGTGCGATTTTTCAAATTTTCGAGGGCTAACAAAAGAAATTAGTGATTTCCACACTACGTAGCAAGGGGCTAGGAGTGCACATGCACGCCCTTTTAGATGATCCAGCGTGAATGAGAGTTTTTAAAAGAGAGCTGCACAAAGTAAAGAGAGAGAAAGAGAGAGAAAGAGAGAGGGAGTGCGAAAGTAAGTAAGAAAGAAAGAAAGAACATGGGAAAGTGAAGAAGAAAAAAAAAAAAAAAAAAACAAGAAAAAAAGTAAGAAAAAAAAAATAAGAAGAAGAAATAACGAATTAATAAATCAATGGATGGTTGAATGGATGAATGAAAAAATGAAAAAAGGGAGGTGAAAGGCAACGTAAGCCGAAGATGATACGAGTATGAATTTAAAATGTGATATGACCCCTCCCTCACTCAACCCTCTCCCCCTTGCCGGTGCCTCTCCCCCTTGCCGGTGCCCCTCCCCCCCCCCCCGGCCCCCGCCCAGGCTCGCATGTCGCCATTGCCCCCCGCAATGTTGAACTTGAGCTACGCCACTGGGCACTGAATGCCGTGGTCACTGCGCCCCCTATCCCTTTCAGCTCGGTCGGGTCGGGTCGGCATCCCTGACGACCTCGAGACCGCAGTCTTCACCTCACCCTTCTTCGGTTCTCCGACCTAGAAACTAAAGAAGAAACACCGCCCGAAAGATTTATAACCGCACTCAAAAACGGTCGTAACCAAACAAAATTAGATTTTAAATTACTCGGATGAAAATAATGCGCCCTCGACAGATTGGCATGTATCCTGGGACCTTTGAGTTACGAGTTACGAGTGTCATCATTGCACGAGGAGGATAAGCTTTCCTTGGACGCTGAAAATGAAACAGCATTTTATTATAATTGCAGGTGTATGCGAGCAAGGTAAAAGTGCAACGATTTTTCGAGACTCTCAATTCGCTATTTTTTCGGGGGGGGGGGGGGGTGGTAGCCTGAGATTTCAATGTCAATTCACCCTCCATAGAGAACCATTAACAGTCGAATTATAGGCTTACAGAATTTCTAAGAACATACTTATTTTGACAAGTTTAATTGAATAATACTTTTGAAGTACAAAATTACCACCCACCCCGGCTAATTTATCTTTATTTTGTTTAATTATAAAAAGGAGGCTACAGGTTGCTGTGCTGCTTAAGTGTAATCAGAGAGATGGGATCTCCCTGGTGTAATGTTCATTCTAACTCCTTGGTTAACTCTTCTGGGAGTCAATGATGCTACATAGGTCGTACAAAATACTATGTTTAAGAGGATGTTGGCATTCAAGTTTAGGTCAGACTCCTATAATTCTAAATAAATTAATAATTAAAAAATAAGTCATTGGTTATGACGGTTAACAGTCGTCTACCTTTATCTGCGAGAGGGGATGTTCGAATGTTTAAGTCAGACTCATACGTTTCTAAATGTCATGGATAAATAGATACAGTTAAAAAGGGATTTATTTATACACCTTGTAAATATGAGGTGTTTGTATTTTTTGTAACTCAAGAATGAAAGGTAGATTGGTTGATTAATGGCCTCAATTAACATTTTTAGATTTAAGCTTTATGATATACCGCATTCTCAAGAAAAATAAATCAGGACTTATCACTTTTTCATAATCTAAACAAATTACAAAACTTGGTATAAGGGTATGAATAATTTAGTTGTTGAGTGTAAATAAAGCTAATTAAATCCTTCAGTTGGCATGTTAAAATTAAAAGCTTTACTTTTCTAGCGAACACGCACGTTCGTCAAACGTGTTTAATTCATGGGTTGTTTCAATTCTACAGCTAGATTATAACTCCGATTAGGACTAATTAGACTTATTAGAAGATTATGATGAACGTGATTCTGTGTATAAATAATGTTCGTGATTAGACCTCCCGCAAAACGTGTTAATTGATGTAGACCTATGATAGTGGCGTAGCGTAGGTGTGTAGCCATTTAGGGGGCAATGGCATCGGGGGTGCACCGGGTCTCATTATTAGATGGATGAATCGTGAATTAACAATGCCATCGGTTGGTGGGGGAGGGGGGATTGGGAAGGGGTCGTAATATTTCTTTTCGTATTCCCATTCCATCCTTCTTCCTTTCTCACTTTTGTTCCTTCTATCTCCTAAACAAAAAAAAAATGAAATCCACCGTTCGAATAGGGGCCTGTATCCCCTATAGCTAAGGCACTATTATCAAGGGTTTTCGTGTCATTTTTTGTACATCGGTTTTCTATGGCCATGCCTGAAGTGATCTACAGGTATTGTACAAAACAAAACTAATAGGGGAGGGGAGTTCGATTGACTGGAGATGTGAAGGTTATGGGTTCGAGCCCCAGTTTCCAATCCAATCAGATATAAAGAGAGAGAGAGAGAGAGAGAGAGAGAGAGAGAGAAAGAGAGAAGGGAGAGAGAGGAGAGGGGGGGGGGGGAGATGTGGATGAGTGAGAGAGGGGGAGGGGTGAGAGAGGAGGAGCTATGTCGTAACTCTGGTAACACATACTTGCGAGGTATAGGCATAACC
This sequence comes from Strongylocentrotus droebachiensis, assembly GCA_035222895.1. Taxonomy (NCBI): domain Eukaryota; kingdom Metazoa; phylum Echinodermata; class Echinoidea; order Camarodonta; family Strongylocentrotidae; genus Strongylocentrotus; species Strongylocentrotus droebachiensis. Next base: position 47,552 of record JAVYIG010003594.1, on the reverse strand, counting down.
TCTTGGAATTGAGCTTGTCTATTGATACCTTGGTAATAGTAACTTGCATTCCTATCCTATACTGGAACACGAAAGGGACCAAGAAAACTTGTGAAATAGAGAAATAGAGGCAGGGTCATATCACAACGCAAGGCCAAGTTCGTAGCTAGCTTCATTATAAAAAAAACTAATGCATGTGTTTCCTATGCATCATTGGAATTCCCCCCTCTCGTCGCCTCTTTTATTCAGAATTTTCCTCCACTCCACTTCTCGAGTTTTTAAGGTCCCCAAGAGGTCCCCAGTGTTTATAGCAGAAAGTCACTAATGATGGCATAGATTACCCCACCTGTCAGAAAGTGCGAATATGGTGAACAGGATGGAAGGGGTGTAGCCAGAATAAAATAAGAGGGGGGGGGGCAGGCCTACAGGTATTATTAGTGTACAAGGGGCGGATCCAGGATTTTGTAAAAGTTAGCACAACTCTTACAAAATAATTATAAAAAGGGAACATTTTGCGTAGACGAGTTATGCCCATTAGGTTCCAAAATGGGGGCGCCGGCTGATTGTGCAACCCTCCCCCTCAAAAAAAGTGATCGGTATGTTAGATAATAGGAAGGATATGTAGGCCTTCTGGTTTGAACTCACGTAGAACGAAAGTATGACGTGGACTGGGTGTTTTGTAGGAAATCTCAAGCTTGCTTGGTACCCCCGTCTTATTGATCCATTTTCTACATATAAAATTTGTTACTTCAACATACCGAAATACGGTATGCAACATTTTTCCCCCATACTATTAGCTAGACCACGATTTTCCCACTCCAGTCTCCCCTGCCCCTTCACCCCTTCCACCCCCTCCCCCCTGGCATGTTTGGGGAACTGGCGCGTAAAGTTGTCGGCTGATGCAAAGCAGCCGCATAAACCAACCATTTCCAAGGAGCTTGTTACCCCCCCCCCCCCCCTCCCCCCCGAAAAAAAAAAAAAACAGAAAAACAAGAGAATAATTGAAACCGTTTGTAATCGAGAAGCACTTGGTTCTGGCCTAAGTGCTAAGTGTCACGATTACTATAAATAATATTAAAATACCGTATAAACTGCATCAAACAATATAAAAAGGTAATTCACAATGTCCTTAACATTACGAGGGCTTATCACCTGATTATACAATTTGATTTATAGATATGACCGTGACAACAGAAAACTTCACGAAGCAACTCACTTTAGAGGTTGACTAGCGCGAAGTAAAGTATTTATACAACATCCTTTTCCTCTATTCGTTACTAAGCCAAATTCGAGCGTTGATATGCAATAAACATCGTGAAGGCTAATATAGAAAATACATTTTGGGATCCATACACATGTATTATATGTTGCCATAAATATTCTTGCAGCTGTTCTGTTTGGGACTATCATAATAAAAAGGATAAAAGGTTCAATCACTCAAAAGGAGCTAATATGTGGGATCATCACAATAACATTTAAAAACGCAGACAGCAGTGGTTTCAAATTGCAAAATCATAGTCGAATGAATTATTGAGCGAGTTTATGAATTTGCTCGAAACGGCACAAGCTAATCGCCTTTGTATATCTGCCAAGCAGTCAGATTTTAATTGGCAGTCTTGTGTTTGCTCGAATCAGCGGGAGACTTACCAGCGGACTGTGAACTTGTGAAATAAAATTGCAACACTTACAAACAAAATCCCGCAAATAATACCGAGTCGCCGGCCTCCCGAATCCCCAAACACTGCGACACATTCTTCTCCTTTTCATGCTCTCAACACCCATTGAAATATTGACGCCATTCGTTGTTGCTTATTCTGAATCGGTTGAAAAGGCTTAATTCAGGATTTTCTATTTTTTATGGAGGGAACTTCATTTCCCATTATTCCCAATTGTTAGTGAGGAATTTAAAGCCCTTTCTTGCATCTTTCCGATCGGGGGTTCGAGGAGAATTGTGTCTTTATTCTTGGTGTTTGACGTTTCTCGCAATGTTGACAGTCTAGATCTGTTGATTACGATGATGTGATACAAACTTCTGGAGAGCATGGTTTTAATCCAAAACTAAACTGCTACAATAAGGGAACTCAAAAATGTTGTCTGGATAGCACAATGTTTCTCGGTCATTGATTAAGATGATATCGATTGTCTTTTGAGTCAAGAAAACGCTATTAAATTCATTTGAATGCGTTTGAAGTGTATATAAAATTTCCAAAATTTCCCACCCATTATATACTTCATGGCATGTCTGTCATTGTTTAAAAGGTACTTGTAAAGATGTCGTTTCTGATCAATTTTATGGGAAGGAGACAGACGAAAACGAGCCTCAGTTAATCTTTTTGACAGAGCAAGATCCAGGCTGCAATAGAGCTGGAACAAAATGGCAGAAAGCTCAACAAGTTTGACGAAACAAAATAACATAAAACCTAAACGAGTGACCAGACAACAGAAAAGAAATGTATTTGATTTATGAGACTATAATTTATTTTCAATTTCTGTCCGAGAAATGGGGCATGACGACCCCATAAACAGCGTATGATCAAAAAGGATATTTTGACTTATCGCTATTCGACCATCCGATATATAGATGTGTGAAACTTTCTAAATTCTAAATTCTCAATTACTTATTGTTCCTGAAACTAAGATATCGCGGTGGTCGGTCATTAATTTGTGTGCGTTCTGTACCTCACAAGTTATGTGGAGTCAGTCGACAAGACATTCGTAATATTTCAAGCTTAGTTTGCTCTAAAAAAAAACCACCCAAACTCATCTTTTCAAAAGTGCTTTCTAGTAGATATATATGTATTTTCTAACTTTTCTCATCTGTTTTATTTTTATGTTTCCTATTTCTTTTACGCCTTAAGAACATTAGTCGTGTGGATTGGCGCATTCTTAATGCTCTAAATCACTTTTATCATTTGCTTATTCTCTTAATAATAATAACATTTTGAGATTGGAATCCATTATTTTGAGCGCGGATATCAAATCCAGAAAATTAATCCTTATTAAGGCTCCATAAATTTTGAACAGTATACACAATAATATGATTGAATGAATGAATCACACGTACTGAACTATTATTGACCCAGCGTGCAGCTTTTAGCGATATCGAAATATATTTCACCCATTTCTATATCAGTTTTTTTTTTTACAATGAATGGATAATAGTTCCCATCAGCTTCAAAATCGACAATGTGACTATACGTGGTAATATCAACCGCATTTCCTATCCTGGCTCATCCCCTTTTGTTTGGAAAATTTGAGGTTAGTTCCGTACTTGACTTTTTAATTCATCTGCAAATGTTTTTCTGACCTTGTTATAATTGCTCTGCAATGATGTGATAGAGATTATGACTTAATCCCGTTGTTATAATACTACTCCCAAAAAGTATTTAAGCACGTCGTTAAAATTTGATATTTGGGGAAGTACCTAGGGGACTCAAGGGTAAATGTGATATGGAGCATTTTCATGGTTGGTTCTGAATAAGGTTAAGGAGATAGAGAGGGGGTGTGATAATAAGTTAAGGAGAAACGGGATAATAAGTTTCAATGGGTCATTGTTTTTATCATACCACTGGTTCATTATCGTTTGTCCCAACGATAAATCATGTTTTTCATGTGTGTAAGGAGAGGGAGGAGGGGGAGGTGAGGAGGGGTGGAGAAGGGGGAACGAGGGAGAGGAGGAGGAGGGGGAGAGGAGGAGGAGAGGGAAGGGGGGGGGGTGGTGGAGGGTGGTGGAGGGTGGTGGAGGGTGGGGAGGGTGGGGGACAAGGCTAACCTTACCGGGCTTATACGGATCATCGCATGATGGGCTTCTCTTCCAAAGTCAGGGCTATCGATATAATGCCAAATATATCTCTCTATATTTAGAATATTCATCAGAAGCCATTACCATGACGGATATATCTACTTCCTTTTCATTTCTTTTCCAATTATAACGCGCCGCTACTATCTATGGAATGCTATACCTAAAACTGCAAGACAGATTATTCGATCTCCCTCATAATTATTATGTTAATTTCGGTGTATCAAAATGTCTTGTAGAAAAACCTTAGCCCTCCTTTAAAAGATACATACAGGGCTAAAGCAAGGAGGGGTAACATTATGCACCCCTTAAGAGCAAGGAACCACCACATCGTCCTAATTCCAACCCCTTTTCCACTCTCAGGAAGGGGTAAACCATAAAACCCTATAAAGCATAAGCAACCACCATTATTTCCTACCTCCAACACCCCTTCCCGTTCACAGGGAGGGGCCGTTATGCACCCCTACAGCTCAAGAAACCATCTTCCCTTCTTCTTTCCGCTCTTTAAGCCCCTCTTGTCGTGTACATTTAACTTTATGTATACTTCAGTGACCATTAGCATAACCCGCAGGAAACACGATCTGTTGAGTTCAAGTGTACTTTCTTGCCATTTTTGTTCCTGCAACTTTTAATTGTTTAATTTCAACAAGGCAAAGAAGACTCAATGTTGCTTTAAGATTTTGATCAGTTCTTGATGGGATTAACCCATGTATTGTGTGGCATTTCGCAATATTGGATGTGGATCATAGAGTTTATAGGTCGGTCTCGTTCACTAGTGGGATGGTCTACTGGGTTGTCTTGATAAAAGAAAAGTCGTGTTCATAATTATACTCAAAGAAAAAAGAAAGAAAATTGAAAGGGAACTAGTTATGCATCATCATGGTATTCAAAAGTTAACTCTCATAATAGATCACATTTCTACAACTCTCAATACAACAAGTTGTTTCCAAGCACCATTCTGCAACTTTTTAGTAAACTACAATCTATAATTCTATAGGTCATAAATCTTTAAAATACTGCATTGATATTCACAAAATCATGCAATAAAAGTGTAGCTTAGCGTGTATTTCAATGAAGATGCATGAGTTTCTCTCACATAACTAGATACTAAATTCGAATTAAAATCGACTTTTATGACGTCCGAAACACCTCCGACTCTCAGTGCTGAATAATTCCCTAAAACTCTAAAAACAAAGGATCGAATTCAAAAGAATAATACATTTGTCTGAACTAGCCCCCAAAATGGATATCTAATTGAACATCGTTTTCACCACGAATGACATACCCTCTTACAAGATGATGCCCACTGTAATATTTCTACATTAACAAAAGGCTACCAGGTCATACGGCAGGTGGAAACGCACTTTTTATTCTCAACGTTGAGTTCACCTGTACTTTTCGATCATTGTTCAGCTCATTTTTTCCTTTTCTTTTCAAATTTATTTTTGGGATATTGCTCGACAGATAATTTTACAAGCATCCCTTTGTGGATCTCAGTGTCACTGATGAAAAGAATTAGTATCGTTTTGGGGGATCAGTAGCGATTCTTTGTGCTCTGTCTCTATCAAGGTATTTATCGGTCCATTAAATACTTCCTGTGCGGAATTGATACCCCCGTCACACCGCAAAACTAACTCCAACTCGACCGACTTTTGGTCAATCGAGGTAATGTAATTTTATGTCTGGTCTGGCGTCGGTCTGGTGTCAGCCTTGTCAGTGTGACTGAGGTATAGACTCCATTCGTCTACATGCGGTTGTTTCAGATGAACTCCGTCTCTCCTTATAAAGGGTAGATACAGTATCCAACAGAAAATGAGTATACCCCCAATGACAACATTTGAATATTTGAATACAACTTTATAAAACTTTTTCCAAAGTTGTATTACAAACACAAGCCTTAAAGCAGTGATAGAGTTTGTATTCTGAGATACTTTGATGGGTCCAATACAATTATTCGCTGAAAACAGTGTAGGGCGCTCAGGAGTTACATTGGAATGTTTGACTTTTTAAAGGGCCTAGGGGTATACTCACTTTTGTTGGATAATGTACATAAATACACATGCACTGAACAGGATCCTCAGCATTGTGTGAAATTAAGATTCCCCGATTTTTCCCTATTTTTATTTTTCCTGATAGAGTTCAAAATGTGAGGATCATTCATTCATTTTTACACTAAAATGCCTCCATATACATGTACGTGTATAAGTTATCATCCAGTAAATATTCTGGGAGGGCACATGCCAATATAAGCGACTCTCTGGTGATTACTTTCTTTTGTGAAAAATTAAAATTTTAGTGATTTTTCCCCCTGATTTTAGTCATTTAAATCAGGAGAATTTTAGAAAAACCTTCACATTCTCTTACTTTACAACTGTTCTGAAATTGGAAATTACAATGTTGGCTTAATTCCTGATAGAAAATTGACATTTGTAAATATGTCTGTTTCATTTTTTAAAAGTACACACAATTAAACATCGAATTCACAGAGTTATAATTCACAAACCAAAAGTTCAATCAGTAATTAAAAACAAAACAGAGAGACTCAGCACTTCCTAGTTGCAAATTTCGCATTTATTCAATTCATATATCATTATAAAAGGAATCATGTTCATTTATCGGTTTCATCTTTTAATTCTCACTGTTTACCAGGCCACTGCCTGGTTCTATCACAATACCTGGCGATTTTGTTTGTGGCCAATCCGGGATTAAATATTACATACTTTGGTACCAAGAGGGCAGTATAACTAAAATCAACTGCAACCTGTCAAATCACCCATGATACTGCATGGACTACTCATGTTTAACAAAGAAAGAAAACAAAAAAACATTCAATTATTTATCACTCCAAAGTTAAAATTTTTCTACCATTCTGAGACTTGTGCACATTGTGTAATTGATGGATGTAATATATATTGAATATGCGGGGCACATCCGGTAACTCAAGAGTCATGAGTTAATAACAATGGATAGGAAATGATTTTGTCAAATACTACATGTGCATTGCTCAAAGGAGTTGTGTTCGGAATCAATCAAAACATGAGTACACATATCATATGGACTTGATATATCCCCTCCTTAAAATTGAAAAAAAAAAAAAAAAAAAAATCTAATGACCAATTTTAAGTACTATTTTGACAAGAGTATTTTTGGGGGGGAAATTATTCAAAATACATTTTAGTTATTAACAATCAGAAGTGTTAATGTCTCATCATCATAATGATCACATAATTATCTAGGCTTTTCCAACATACTCTGCAAGAAGTTAAGGCTATCATCTTAATCATGTTTTTATAAGAATTCATTCATGATGCTTAATCAAACAAGTGCAACGTTATATGCAAACTCCAATCTATAAGCTTCCACTAAACTTACAGCAAACTTACTACCAGGCAAACTATGGCAGGACACTGCATTTAAAGCAGTAATAGTATAACGCACTCATATTGTGGATCCTTACTGCATTGTGTAAAATCTAATCATTCATAAATTGAGATAAAGTTCATGCTTGCTTCATACAGGCTACTTCAGATACATGACTTTCTCTGGCTTGAAACTATAGAGCAGCAAACTGCTTTCTTTAGAAAGAGTCCATTATTTTTTTTGAGACAGGTTGCTTACAGCAAACAAGAGCTTTGTGCAGAAGCTAGCATTTCATATATTCAGATAGTTTATGCTTGTGTCTGACAGCTTACTTAACATATTAAATAATTTCCCTAGCTGGAAGCTAGAGAGCAACAAGTTGGGTAATGGGTAATGGGTTGGGTAATGGGTAATGGGTTGGGTAATGGGTAATGGGTAATGGGTAATGTTGGGTAATGGGTAAAGACAACTAAAACAAGGGAGTAGATGTATAATGAATAGCGCATGTCTAGCTGGCATTAGGCAACAAAGCCATTTCAATAAGTTTGATAGTACAATCATTCTGATATGATATGGAAATCAAAATATCACAGAAAACAACTTTCAAATAGGTCTCTCGTTATAAACTTCGGACTATCATATATATACGCAACTATAGAACTAGAATGCATCAGAATCAAGTACATGTATGTAGGAATTGTGCAACTTCATGGAGTTGCATTTTAGGAGGTGCAAATGTTTACACAAGCAGCCCATGATGAACGACACAGTGACACACTATATCAAACATTAAAATTCATCAAAGAGAAGACTTTCTCATTATGTTCATTCACACATTTTTGTTGCAGAATGTATACACTTTGTTCTGATCATCATTAGCATCATCAGCATGATAAAGTCTAAACATAAGTTCACATACAGGTATAACATAATTGTTTTTCTTCAGAAATACATCTACACTAAAAAAGTACTTTCTTTTACTGTTACATTGATATTGCATTTGTAATAATATTAACAACAAGCATATGTAGAAATAGATTTTTTTCTTTCTTCAGAATAGTAAGCAAATAATTACCGTTGGTGAAGGTGATGGGACAAACTATCACTTCCGAGGCGATCTGGATGTAGCTATCTTTCCGAAGCGAAGCTGAGGAAAGATAGCGTATACATTCTGATCGACGAGGAAGTGATAGTTTGCCATCGCCTGAAAACCAAAAGGTGATTATTTGCTTTATATTCCACATCTAAAACAATTTAATTACAAAAAGAAAAGTACGTGTATGCATCTACATAAAAGTCACATGGGCCCAAATTCACACCAAAAAAGTTTAAGTTTAACACAACCCCTTGAGGGTAAGGTGCACGCATGTGTTTTCTTTAATTGCGCTCATTTGGTAATGCACGCTTAATTACGCCTGTTTTAGTGCGCGTTTGGATAATCTTCAGTGAAAGTGCGTTGCCCTTTGTAGATAGTACCTCTATTTTCAATGAAAGTGCGTTGCACTATGTAGATAGTAGTACTATCTACACAGTGTAACAAACTTTTTGCTTCTCCCATCAATAATGGGCGAACTATCTTTCCTCACGTGATTTACTTTTCACCAATCGTAGAGCAAGATTCTTAGTATGTGGGATATAATAGTTCTTATACTACAGGACACTCATGGTATAATGAAGTGGTTTCATCGTGGCCCTATAGGCCTGTTTTTATAAACCTGATATTGGGTTTAAGGCTTCAAGCTTTTGTTCAAAATCAGGTTTAACAAAGAAAGTCAGTAAGAGGTTTTCCATTTGTTAAACATGATTTAGACCAAAGTTCTAACTGAATTTAGTAAAATACGGACCATTGAGTTTGTCAGTATATTATGTAAATGTAAGTATTAAATATCCTCTACTAGAATAAACACTTTCCTCGTAGGCATGTTCTGAAACTCCAACAAATCAAAATCACTTTTCATTTAAAAGTTATAGCACTGGTTCTCTAATTTTTTCAAATCCAATATATACATATATATTACCTGTGCAAATCATACTTGTATAATAAGCTTTAGCTCTATGAACATATTGGTCCAATAATTCAAAATAGAATATAATTTTCATTTGTGTATCAGAAGGCATCAGCTTTACACTTCTACACATCACATATATACATGTATATGAATACACACACTAGTCTGGTCTGATTATAAAGAGCATGATGATAGCGATACACATTTTGAAGGTTGAAGCACCAAAATATGTGACAGTTTTTACCATTTATCCATTTTCTCTGCGGTTATATACTTTTGTCAAGGCATATGTATAGGGCTGCACAATATCAAATTTTTGGAAATTTGATTACCGTCTGCTGTAATACAAGCTGTAGGTCTAGCAGTAGCTTATCTAATGTCACATAAATAGACACAAAGTGTACTACATGATTTGAAGATTTTGAATTCAGTCATTTATAGAGCGCAGCTACTATATGAATATACTCTTACTGCAGTTAATACAAAGTTTTATATTATTACCCCAGCTGTAGCTGAGCCACCATGATAAGGCACTAAACCATTCAAGGAATTCCTTCCTACCGGGTACCCATTTACTTCACCTGGGTGGAGAGTGGCAAATGTAGATTAATGTCTTGCCAAAGGACATTAGTGCCACAGCAGGTCTTGAACCTCAAACCATGAGATCCATGGACCAATGACGTATCCACCAGACCACAACATCTCTCTTTATTTTGAATTCTTCGTGTAATGGAATCAGATTTTTACTTATGCTTATGAAAATGTATGTTCTAAATATTGTCTGGCAGAAACCAACAAATTTAATCAAATTAAATCAATGTTTTACCTCAAGATTTCATAGTTTTAATGTAATCTTTCTCTTCATTCTCAACTTCTCGATCCTCTCCATCAGCTTCTTTTTTTTACTCTTCAGCTTAGACATCTTCTTCCCATCAACCCTTCCCTTCCTCACATCTTGTGTTCCGATGCCACTTAAACTCGATAAGGACTGTCCCTTTCGTAAACCATGAGGGCTCCCCACCACACTGCCCTCTGTGCTGAAGCCCGACCCATCAATGGATCCTTCAAGGATGTTATCGTTACCATCTACTTTGGACGGACATGGTGATTCCTGCGTAGAGTCATCAGGTTGAACTGTCCTTTCCATGACTTCATCAGGACTCTGAATGCCTTTGGTCATGGGAGTTAACTGCAGCGGTTGCAGTGGTGACGACCCTGTGGCACTGATACATGGGCTTCCTAACGATCCTGGAGACTGGACTCCATTCTCACCTGGACGTTTGCTGGTGGTTGGATGGACCGCTGCCCGAGGAGTCCCAACAGCTTGTTCTTCTACCGGTCTGAAATGACGCAGGACTGAAGACAGTGCAGGATTCTTCCTCTTCTTTCTCTTTGGCCATGTCAACAGCTTGCTGGCATCACTGCTAACAGCCTCCTCATATGATCTGTTAGAAGAATACAAATACATGTAGTGAGAATTACTTTCATATAAATTGGATTACGCAAAGTAAAGAGGTGTTTTCATAGTGCTTGACTTATGCACGTAAATGCTACAATTTTCTAAGTCTCATCTTCTACTTATTGTTGTTAGATGAGCAAGTGTGCGCTTGTAAAAAATGACGCCTGGCTGGAATGCTCCCCAGGGAGTGGAGAATGTGCATACATTATGTGCGGGTAAGCCTGAAACCGATGAACGGAGTAACAATATATATCTGTAAAGCGCTTTGAGAGGGCCTGCTGTTCTGAAACGCGGTATATAAGAACAAACTATTATTATTATTCTAATGGTTACAATATGATACAGTGGAGTAGTCTGTAAAAATTAGAAAAAGAACTACATGAATTGATACTCAAGTCAAAGACATAATTTGTAACCCTTGTTCTCAGAGGCTCACAAAACAATCTGATGTGGCCCACCAAAATTGTCACAAACAAAACATAGCAAAGCAAATGATTAAAGAAAGTTATTTAGTTCCTGTTTCTTGCTAGAATTAAGTAAATACAAAATACACCGTAACTGACTATTGGTATGAATAATGGTCTTGCGATTTTTAAGCCTATTTGGAGAAAGTTAATTGAAAGGACCATTATATAACAGCAGAGACACAGCATTGTCATGTGTGGCAGACATGTGCACTACACAAGAACGCAATATTGTTGTTGTTGTTGTTGTTGTTGTTATTATTATGATTATGATGACTATTTTTCCATTATCATTATCGTTATCATTATCGTTATTATTATCATTATTATTATTTATTATCATTATTATTATTACTATTATCAATTGTTGCTCCCACAATATTACATCTCTGATTAAAAAAAGCAGTAAGAACTGACAATATCCTACCTCTTTTTGGATGATGACGATGATCTCTTTGGACAGTCTCTCCTCTTGTGGTCCAGAGCCCCACACACATGGCAACCGGCTTGGACCTTACCGCAGTCATGAGTCGCTAACTCACACATATTACACTTGGTACAGTGGCTGAAGGCTGATGTGTAAGGATATGGAATAGGATTCATTTAAATTGTCTTAATTACTGGCAATCATTTTTATTCCTATGATATCATGTATGTGGTCTTGTACTTGAAAATTATTTTGTTGCCTCCCCCCTCCACAATTTCAATAATCAATCAATGCTCATTATGGTGGGCTTGCTAACAGTTGTTCTTTTAAAGGGTGAAAACTCTTTAACAAATAAGAAGAAAGACTTACATGGTTTCACACATTTGTTGCAGATCTCACAGTGGGTGTATGTTGTACCGTTCTTAGACGGGCACTCCTGGCACTTGGAGCAGTGGACGTTCTCAGCTGCTACATAGCGATGGCATTCCTTACATAATCTGAAAGATGGAACAAAGAAATATTCAAATCTCGAGAAGAAAAAGAAGCAACAGCAGTGGTTGCAGAAATAAGAAGAAAATACATGTAATGAAAGTACTAATGGTGTACTGGTGTACACTAAGAGGTTCATAAAACAGATATCAGAAAAAGAGAGAGAGAGATAGTGAGAGAGAGAAGGGAAAATGAGAGAGAGAGAGTGAGGTGCAATCAGATGACATCAAGTGGTATATATACAAATTATTCAAATAACAACAACCTTTGCAACAGCTATTGAAAAACAAGATAAGTGTGCAGGTATTAATTGAATTTATAGATTCATCTGTCATACAACAGAAATTCTGTTTCCATTTATATGAAAGATCATTTCACAGCAGAATTATATAAAACAAAGAAGTGTATAATGACAAATGTACATTAAGTGATCAAAAAACAGAAGAAAATATGAAAAATACGAAAGAGGTTTTAAGGAAGTTACAAAACCAATGTTTGTCAGATAAACAGTACAGGTAAAGGAAATTTATCAAATTCACTCATTTCAACGCCCTTTAATAATGTGTGAATAAACAGAATTTATGTTTGAATCATATCACAGCACTATCCCTCCCCAAACACTATTGGATAGATGCATAACACTGGGTACAATAAAGTCATACACTTTCTCAAATAGTTTATTAGAAAGCTTAGTCCCACCTGTATCCTTCAGATGTTGGTAGTTCTATCTTAGCTGGATCAAGGTTGGTAAAGATCCTGACTGGTGATCCTTTCTTCTTGGCATCTGGTCCTCCTTTAAACAGAGGATGGTTGTCGTAATCCACCTGGAAAAATGATACCAAGCATGGTCAGAATGTTTATCTGGATGAAAGTTTAACCAAGACTTCTATGTTCAGGTCTATTCTGTGATGTTATATTGGACAACAAATTCTTAATTTAAAGCCTACATCAAGTTTTGGTCAGCCTTCTTTAATGAAATGTTGTGGAGGTTTCTTTGATTTTTGCCAACAGCAAAGTACTAACAATTCTAAGATGCTGCAAAGTTTTAACTCTCTCCGTGCAATATTGAACAAATATCATTGGGGTCAGGACGTAAATATCACTTGCAACAGGTATGTATAAGACTAATGTAAAACCTATGAAACTCCACGACATTGCACTGGAACAAACTAGGTATAGCTACTATCTAGGTTTGCTAGTTATTCAAAGTGAGGAATATTATCTAGATATATAGACCACAATGAGTGTGAAATCATGGACAGAATATCACAATATCTGGCACATGTATCTCTTTCGCTACAAACACAGCAATTGGGCATTTACCAAAAAAATGTTAGTAGAAATGGCAAACAATAAATGTTTTATGAATTTTGTATACCAAGCATGCAATGTTATTGTTGCAATAGTGCATGTATGAAGAAAAACATTGGCTTGAAAATAATTGTTTTTGTCTATAATTATATTACCAAACACGACTGTAATATGAGAACCCCTTACAATAACTATGTCCCCCCCCCTCCCCCACCCCTTTCCCCATGATAGATTACTTACCTTATAGTCAAGCATTTTAAATCCTTGTAGACCCTCTATGATTCTGTGCTCCAAGAAATATGGAAATATCCACATCACAGGAAGCGATCGATTGACATCTAAAACGAGACAACATTTTGTTTAATATCACATGTAAATAACTTAAATATGGATTCTTTGGTTTACTACAACTACTACTACCACTACTACTAATAATAATACCTGTATATGACTTCATAATAACACGCACATATCCACAACTTTTGATCAAGGCGAAACAATAATGAATATGCAAGTTACATAAGAAATAGCCCAACAGATAATCCACAGGTAGTGAAAGTCAAATTTTAGATAAACATATTTGTTTTCAGTTGTGTTTTCAATTGTTCTGTGAAATCTAACTTCCTCAGATGAGAAGGAAGTTAGTTCCAGAAGACGGTGCAGCTTTGGTAAGGGATGTGTGTCCATACATGTAGGTAACCATTCTTGTCATTGGCACAACCAGTCTCGTGGCCTCTGATGACTTTGATGATCTCTCTGGCCGTGTTACTGACACTATCTTTACCTCCTCATGGGATTATTTCATTAAGTAAAATAATCAACAAATAACTTAATGATAATGTATCAAGTGACTAGGGGGATTGGAACATCAGATCATTAACATTAACCATTAACGATTTCCCCATTTTTGTTGTTGTAATCTTGAACCTTAAGAGCTTTGTTTTTTTGTTAAACTAGACACAATGTATCACCTATGGAACTAAGCTTTACCATGGAAGGTCTCTCTTTCTTTTTCAGGAAGGAAAGGGAAAGCACAGCCATTCTTAGTCCTAATAAATTGGTCGAATGATCAACTGACAATTTTCTGGGCATGATATACCAATAGACTTGACTCTTGGAACAAGAAATGGGATCTTTTTAATATTTAAATTTTTGGTATGTTATATTCTGGGTAAACAGTTTTTCTTGTGTGTTTCTTTATATATATATATGTCATATGATTTTTTTTAGCGCAGAGGTAACATGTCTTGCCTTTTGAGCCACCATCCAGGAGGGATCTTTTAGTGTTTTTTTTTTTAATGACCTTTTTTTTAAATAATAATTTAAGAAAAAAAGATATATACCAATAAAAGTATGGAAAAAGTTGATGTGTGCAGGCAAAATAATAAAATTCTTCTCCATTAATTTGACATCTCTTGACCTACGTGTGACGTTTGACCTCCACATCTCCATGATCCATTTGACCCCTGACGCTAGGGCATCCACCATGCCCCCGAAGGGCGGGTCCGTTACCATGACGACACCTTCACCATCGTCTCTTGTCAGGAACTCTCTGCATGTCTCCTGACTCTTGGCACCATCCAGGAAGTAATGGTTGAACATGTTGTACCGGCAGAACTGAGACGGCGGATAGAATTGACCCTGAAAACACAATAGCAGACAGAACAAGGATATTAAACAGAACTCTTATTGTTAGCATATGTATATTGGAAGTACTATGTAAACTTATTAAATATGAATAAAAATGGAGAATTAAAAAATCAGGGAAGAAGTAACACATTGTCTCAGTGGAACTGAGATGGCAGATAGACCTGAATCTGGAAACATAGTGAAGGTAGAAGACAGAATAACGACACTGTTCAGAATTATCACGGTTACTAAAAATGATGTGCTATTCAAATTCTTTAAATGAGAATAAAAATAAATATAACAAAATTAGAATCATTTTTATTGCAAAATGCATCTTTAAAGTGTATGGAAAAAACTAACAACATCACTTTAAGGAGCTGCTGCCCCCCCCCCCCCTCTATTACAGAAACTGAAACATTTCCATTACTCCTAGCATCTGCTCACACTATTTGTACAAATGACCAAGGAGGAGACCTAGCCAACCCCCTGCCCCCCCCCCCCCCTCCCCTCCCCACACACAAAAACATGCAGACACACAGCCTGTACGTCCATGTTTTGGAATAGGGTTAGTTATAGTGATATTTCAGATAGGAATGACAGTACAGAAATACATGTAGATGACCTCTGACCTCTGCATCTGGACTTGTATACTTACAAATCTGTGATCGATATCAAGCAGTAGACTCTCCAGACCTGATGAAGTATCGGCCATGATGTGTTCGTGTAGCCTAAAAAATAAAGGTAAGTAAAATGGAGAAAATAATCAGAAATCATGAAGTAATTAACTCTTGTTGTGCCTGTTTGACACATACGTGACAAACCCTATGAACATAACTGACAAAGAAAGCGGACAAAATATACAGTTCCTCAGGTAGACAAAGAAACATCCCTTCACTGCTATTATGTAAAAATGTGTAGAACAGGTGCCACATGCATATTCACCTGTTCTACACTTTTTTACATAATAGCAGTGAAGGGATGTTCCTTTGTCTACCTGAGGAACTGTATATTTTGTCCGCTTTCTTTGTCAGTCATATTCATGGTGAAAGGCACTAGGTTATGATGATTAGCCATTGCTCCCTAGGAAATCTGTCCCGTTATTCTTTAAAGACAAAGTTGAGTTCTGGTGATGCGATTGCATGTGAAAGAAACGTTGTTGAATCGATCAGAAAAGGTTGATCACCTAGCATATATAAGTATTGGTGTATACTGCAAGGTTCTGGATCATTAAAATGCTAGGAAATTTGGCCCAGTCTTGGTAAAGTTACAAGCACTGTACACATAAAAATGTATATCGGACTACACAAAAATGTGGCATAAAAATGTTACATGCCATATTTGGAATATTAAGGCATTTGAAGAGCCTTGCTTTTCAGGGAACATTTTTTTATCTGATGTTTAATATTCCACGCTTGCATAAAACAATGATGGATCACGGAAAGAAGGAATGCTCAGTCGAGTTTGTCCTTCATTTATCGAGGACTATCCGATTCAACAGGACAAACTCAACTGAGCATTCCTTCTATCCGTGATCCAATGATAACGCTCACAAATTATTTGTCACCTCTTCCCAGAACTCAACCTTCTCTTTAAAGCACAAATCAAGCATTCTAAATATTTAACAAAAACGTTTAACGTAACAGTGATCTTACCTTGGAACACCTACACATAGTACTCTCTTGAAACCCAGAGCTTTCACTGTCTGGATGAAGAATGTCACTGCCTTGGCTGAAAATAGGTATTGCTGTGAAGAAAGAAAATTATTAAAAGTTATTATTTAACTCCTGAAATGCCCTATCAAATCAAAATGGGAGGAAAAGAATTCAATCAAGTTAAGTAAGGTGAACTTTTTGATGATGGTTAAAACATGCACAATGATTTAGTGTACACACATCCTAATGGGATGAGCAAACTTTTTTTCTTCTTCCTTGGGCAATCACTTCAGGAAAACAAATAAAACAATTCTACATCTGGAGTAGACCAACATTACCTTGAAATATTACCTTTCAACTGAAAATGGCAGAGTTCTGAACTTCAGCCCCGAATGAGCAATAACCGTAACACCACAAACTTTCACGGGCATGAAATGCTCCCAACTTTGGGTGGGGATTTTCAAAAGTTTTGGGACGTGAATTATTTAAATCACAATTGACACAACACTGAACATTTGCATGGTACAACATTTTCTGGACATGAAAGTTGCTCTCAGTTTACAAACTGCAATTATACAGTATTTAAAAATGTAATGGTATTGATATTCAGTAGTCATGTCGGTTCCAAAATGATGGCTCATCTATTAAATACTATCGTTAAAACTGTGCTCTTCACTGTAAGTGGCATAATAATTGGGATTAACTTATTCATTTTTCGTGAAGCATTGCTTGGGGTAAACCAACTTCTGTATTGTGGGTCTACATTCTACAGCCCTGTATCTTTCATAAAAGAGACTCACCGCATTGGTTTTGTTATTCTCAATAGCCTCCATCAGATAGCTGGGCTTTGCCAAGTCTGTGCGAGTGATTCCTTTCTTGGTGCGATGTTTTATGTGATTAGGCTGTTCATCTGGTAGGATGAGCAGCTGGCAATCAAAGCAGAATGTTCTCTCATCCTCAGCAAGGCTCTCTGTTGTGACGAATCTGAAGAGGGTCAAATGCAAAATCTTTGAATGTAAAAGCATCAATTCTACTATATACAGTTAATAATTTGATTGTGGTACAGTCAAACCTGCTTTAGTGACCACCTATGTAGAAAGACCACCTGTCTACAAAGACCACATTCTTTGTTTCCCTTGAAAATGGTTTCTCATTAAAACATGTACTAAAGGAACCTGTACGTAAAGACCATCTGCCTATAAAGACCACTTTTCTTGTCTCCCTAGGGTGGTCTTTATAGACAGGTTTCACTGTATTATAAGATGTATCCTCCATGATAGATCTCAGACCAAGGCATCAACACACATCTGTCACACGTGACACTTATGGTGCTAGAGTGGTATTACTTCAGGTTTAGCATGGCTTGATATAAATGATTTATTAAGCAATACCTGTAACTATCTTCAAAACTAATCAATGAACAGAACATGGATAAAAATAAAAAGTTGTTTCATAATAGAAAAACAATGTTTTTAATATATTTCAATACACATTGTATACTACATGTAATCATGTATAAGCAATAAGATTTTTTGGACATTTTTGTTTCTTTCAATTGTGACATTATCTTTGTTAAGGCTACTAAAGGAAATCCAATAAAGTTTGTTTTTGTGCTAGAAACTTTGTGATTAGTAATTACATTGTATAATCTATCAAAAAATGAAACGTGAAATCATAACTGTAACATGCTTTACAAACCTTTGGTAATAGTCCTCCTGCCGTTTCCAGGGTTGTCTGGAGCGGTTGTACTCCTCTCTCATCTGTTGCTTGAAGTCTGAGACGATCTCAGCATTGGTGTGGAGCTGGAAGAACCCGCAGTCCTTCCTATCTCTGCAGGCTGAGCAGGCATAGTAACGTTGGCTTGTGTCCTTGCCTGGGGTGAAACGCTCAAACAGAAGGGTTGGTCCTGCATTGAAGAAATGTGTACGTATTAAACAAATATATACATGCAGCATAGACAATCTTGTTATTGGGAATTTTTTTCTTTAATTAGATCTAGATTGTTAATTCATAAGTCACCATATTTTCTTTTACTGTTATTAAGTTTGGTTGGTGTGACTTCGGTTCAAAAAATGGCAGGGGCAACAGTCTTGATTTGTTGACACGATAGCAAAAAAGATTTTGTTTTTATTTCATATTAATTGTGTCAAAAATCTACCATGCCAATGGCTCATGTATTGTAATGAGCGATTGTGATTTTCTGTGCTGTGTGACTCTTGCATTAGCTGCATAGACTCTACTCTCGACTCTAATCCTAGACTTTCCAGTACTTTTTAGTTGTAGTCGACATTCAATGACAAATGATTCAAAATGATCTTTTTCTTCCATTATTGAACATGTTAAAAAAATTCAGTTCACACATTCACACATGGTTAGGCCTCAGGGCTAGGGTGCTGGTCCGAGAATGAGGATCGTCCTCATAAACGAGGATATCCTCATAAACGCGGACAAAATACGTCCTCATAAACAAGGATCAATTTTTTTTCATCAGCGCTCTGCGGGTTTCGGGTTACCGAACCGCCCGCTGGCAATGCCAAATTTGGATTCCCCGGGCCCAGGGGAAAAAAACCCTAGTTGACAGTCTACTTTTATGGGTTGTCCGTCTGCCCAGGGATTTATTGCTCATAATCAGAGCTACCAAGTGTCACGCATTAGGCGTGACGTCACGTATTTGGAGGGTCTGAAAACGGCTCTCACGCACGGCGCGCGCGCTAGATTAAAAAAACGCCATACCTATACGTGTGTTATACCCTCGCACGCGCGCCGAAAAATGAAAATGTCACGCATTGCCGATCTTTTACCTTGGCGTCTCTGCATAATGTGAAATTCTCTGTACAAAGTCAATGTAAAATGCATCAAGAAAATCATCCCGGAATCCGTTTTTTGCATCGCCAATGTGCCGATCAAAAATATTGAACATCTGCTTTTTTGCAGACGATCCTTGTTTTTGAGGACAATCCTTATTCTCGGACCAACGCCCCTACTGCCAACTTAGTCTTAGCCTTAGCCTAGGCAAAGATAATTTATTGACTTTTTGTCATGATTCTGAAATCTGAATTATTAAAATGTTAATCATGACCCTTGTACATTTTCATTAGTAAGCATTAATATTATTGTGGCTTGTGCAATAATCAGACTCGACTTTATATTATCATGCTGTGTGTGGGGATAATCCCCACACGCAGCATGATTCAATGTGTACAAAAAGTCAGGCCGAGAGATCATGACACGGAGCCCTGACTTGGCCTGCGCTTGTCCCCAGCCGAGCCGGGGCCGATAGTTCGAGCTTACCGTGTGGACAGTGCGGTGCTTTGCTCAACACATCTTCATCAACGCAGACATCTATTCCGCAATGACTCGAAGAAACGGCAGCACACATCCTGCTTTTGTTGTTTAGAATGGTTTTCAAATTCTATATTTCTCTTTTTATCTTGTTATCTGCGACTGAACAATATGAATTAAGCCAACTCTCAGCTCTCAGCGTTCATTCATTCACGCTTTTTAACCCCATCCGCCGTGCAAATTTGAATTGATACGGCGTCTGTGAAAAGACAAAATAATTATGAAAAATTACCAATTACAATGGTCATCTCGGTAACACAAAAAAACACAAGATTTTTTTCTAAAGCCTTGGCGAGAACAAAATTAGAGCTTGTCGCCAAACCAAAATGTTGTGATTTGGAAGAAAAAATAAATCTAGACCTAGATATTAGATTTAACTATTAAACCAATGAGTAAGTAAGAGGGGGACAAAAATAATCAGTTTTTTAATATACAACCTCTAGGCTTATAGCTGTCATCAGCCTGATTGGTATTTCATAATTATGGTAAATGGGCATGCCATCAGGCACACAATATCAATCAGAAAATAATTTTTTTTTTGTCAGTTTTCTTGTTTTTGTTTATTAGGCCTACATATGAAATTTTTGACATCATCCAATTGGCAAAATTCTAAAATTCTAAAATACAATTATAAGCCCGTATATTCGCATTGATATCGGGCATTTTTGGTTGAATTTCTATATATTTTTTTGATTTTTCACATGCCGTACGTTTGGTGATATTGTTCTGCTGGGACCTGGCAACATTGCTGGATATAAATGCTTGTTTATGTACATCTCTCATTCTCGGCATATCTTGTTTAAAATGATACTCTCTATTTAGTAAAACATTGGCATGGAAATACTAGACTTGTATATAAGTAAAGACAAATAAGTGTATACCGGCTTACCATGGACAGGTTTTTTTCTTCAAATTGTCCTGGGCCTTACCAACTAAGAAAGAAATCTAAAAGAAGTTTGAGCCCTTTGAACAAGAGAGAGAAGGACATTACAGTAGCAAAGAAGAAGAAGAAGAAGAAGAAGAAGGAGGAGGAGGAGGATGAGGAGGAGGAGGAGGAGGAGGAGGAGGAGAAGAAAGAGAAAGATACTAATAAGCAAATAATAAATAAATAAGAAGAAGAGAAAAGGGAAACATAATTAATTGCCTCACTATATGGCCCGATTAAAGGCCTTGTGTTTTTTGCTTTTGGTTGAATTTTGAGACCAGCCCATTCTCGAACCAGCTCTTAATGGTTTCGCCTCATGCAAAACTTTGTAGTTTCTTGTGAAGTCACCTTTGCGACATGACATCTAACTCATCTCCACCAGCTAAATTAAGATTCACCTAACTATCCCAGGAAAGACTGAGACTGCAAGAATGAAAATGGATGATAACCTAAAACAAATAAAATGTAGGCCAATGTTTTCAAAAAAAAGGTTATAATGTCAATCCCGAATCACTGACCATGACTTAATAAAAAATTGCATTTTAAATTCAAAAGGATATGCCGTTTGCCTCCTTATATAAGCAGCCCGGATAAGCAGAGACCAAATTATGTGAAGAAAAAAAGGCCTCAGTAAAAAGAAAAAAATATGCATATATACAAATGTTTTTTTTAAGCAATTTACTTTTCATTACCTTCTTCTCTGACTATTTGTTTTCATATCTTTATGTCCAAATGTTACATATTGCAGGAGAGGACGGGGAAGGGAGGGAGGGGAGACGGAGAGAGAGAGAGAGAGAGAGAGAGGGGGGGGGGGCAGGGTTGACTATAGCTGAGACACATAATTTCTGTTTTCATCATTATTGTTTTTTGCTTGCCACATAACTTAATTGTGCAGCCCCTGTCAGAGAATAGTGATCCACCATTGGAGTGGAGGAGTTCCCTCGTTAACTATCATTTTGAAGGCATCCATCATGTTCAACGACTTGTATTTCATGGGTATCTTCTTCTTCTTCTGCTGCTATTGGAGTACACCCGGGAGTACATCCCCTTGCAGAGTATTGTCGTACTCAGTATCGATCCCTTGACCCTTCCAATAGCTAGCCTTTTACAAATAAAACTTTGTGATAATCATGCCTTCATTGTGCCGTTTAACAAACAAAAAAGATAAAGGTTAATGCTCTATTTTACCAAAACGTTAGAAGTCGAAAAAGAGAGATCGCATCGTTGTCCGACGGTTGGACGGTACGCAGTTAATGCACTCACACAGGCGCGTACGCAGGGGGGGTGTTTGGGGGGTTAAACCCCCCCTTTGGTATTTTTATGTGTATAAACCCCCCCTAAAAAATCCTAAAACCCCCCCCTTTGGTTTTTTTTTTTTTTTTTTTTTTTTAATTATTATTTAAAAAAAAAAAAAAAAAAAAAAAAAATTCCCATGGATGACCTAAACAAGGGACCTCACACCCCCCCCCCAACGGAGCAACATGTCAAATTTTCAAATTTCGAGACAAAAAAAAAAAAAAAGTGTCCTCTAACCCCCCCCCCCCCCCCCCCCCCCCCCCCCCCCCCCCCCCCCCCCCGCTTATTCAGCGGTCGGCTGAGTCGTTGCGATTTTTTTGGGACCAAAAAAAAAAAAAAAAAAAGTGTCTGCTTACCCCCCCCCCCCCCCCCCCCCCCCGCTTATTCAGCGGCTGGCTGAGTCGTTGCGAAATTTTCGGCCCGATTTATAAATGTTAAAACCCCCCCCTTGAAAAAATCCTGCGTACGCGCCTGCACTCACATCACAAGTGCCGCCGGAGGTACCGGAGGACTTCACCGTTATCTGGGAGTGAGTCAGAAGAAACGTAAACAACTGACTTTGTTTGAGAAGGGGCGGGGCTTCTTGCCTTGAATCAAGAGTCAAGACGTCGTTATCATCAATGTGAGTAGATTGTCGCCATTTCCTTTCAGATCAGAGTAAATACATGTAGGTATGTACTTTGCCCCTTTGATGTTTATCTTCGGTTGAATTTGTAGCCTGTAATTTTTTGTTCAGTCCCATGTGTTGTTATTCAAGTGTTGTAACGCTGCCGTTAACATTATCCCGGTGCAGTGCAGTGTTCGTCAACTTCGTGTGAATTGATTGGAAGTTTAATTCAATCTTGAATTCCATTGATTGGTGACAGCAGGTGTATCGTGTGCGCCAGTGCATCATGTAAAGTTTCTACCTTTAGTGGCCATGGTCAGATAATTTTGTGTGCAGATATACAGATCTAGATTCTAATTTACTTTTGTTGATCTTCTTCAGTTGTCTTGCCCATACTGACACACCTTGTGACACACCTTCTGACACACCTTCAATTTCATTACTTCTTAGTTTGATGTGGATATTTTTTATGGTTTGAAAATTTGAACTCATGCATTGTAAGAGTGATTTTAACCACTATCTTGTCATATTACTGCTGTGACTCCAGATCTTTAGAAATAGAAGTAAGTACATGTTCTAACTTATTTGAAATAAAATGTGTGTCAGTTGTCAAATATGTGTGACTGTTTAGTAGTCTTTAGATGGTGAGACATTGTCATTGCATTCATGATGTTGTCTAGTCTAGACCCTTATATTAATTAAACCTAGGCTAGGTTTATTGTTACATTTTAACGAAGCCTTTCAAATGAGATGATCAAAACAATCCATGGATCATGCAATGGTTAAAATTATCTTTTAAGAAATGGACCTCAAGAGAGTCACACTCACACTAACAGAAAATTTCAGAGAATCGTTTTCATTTCCTTCCTTTTTGTGTGTGTGGGGAGCATGCAATTCTTGCGTTGTTGATATTTCGATGTAGAGATATGTCAATTTTGCTTTTGCTGGCCTGACAATCGTCCTGTTAACTCCTTCCATTCCTCCTTTGTGTAAAGCTGTAGGTGCTCTTACTCAGCAGAGTTTTGGATCTGAGATATTCCAGATCCTGTGTTACTAATATAGTTAAACAGTACTTTAAAAAGAAGTTTGCTACATTTAGACCCTACTTTCTCTGGACACGTAACAAGATATCACTTCTGTCTTTGGATTAAAGCAAAATACACCTGCACAGATTCAAATAGATCTACATCCTTCTATCTCTGTCCATGAAAGATGCAACTTGATTTGTCCACTTTGTATTTTAGATTGACTACATGAAGTGCACGTCCTAAGAAATTGGAGCAGGACTAATAAATAGAACTTTGATAACGCCCAACATTTATGAGCGTCTGCACCCGACATTCATGAAACCATGCTCACCCGAAAATGGACGCGTGTTATCCTAACGGTGGTACTGGTTGTGGTCCTGGTAAAAGTTTGCACTAAGATGAGAGCGAAGAAGGAAGAAACAGATTTTTCCGAGTTGGACTTACATTTATCAGCACTCGTCAGAAGAAGAAGGTATTTAAAATTTAAAATTACGGTTTTCATCTGAAATAACGGTCACTATGAATATGACGGACAAAGAAAGAGGACAAAATATACAGTTCCTCAGGTAGACAAAGAAACATCCCTTCACTGCTATTATGTAAACAATGTGTAGAACAGGTGTCACATGCATATTCACCTGTTCTACACATTTGTACATAATAGCAGTGAAGGGATGTTCCTTTGTCTACCTGAGGAACTGTATATTTTGTCCGCTTTCTTTGTCAGTCATATTCATGGTGAAAGGCACTAGGATTTGATGATTAACCATTGCTCCCTAGGAAATCTGTCCCGTTATTCTTTAAAGACAAAGTTGAGTTCTGGTGATGCGATTGCATTGTGAAAGAAACGTTGTGGAATCGATCAGAAAAGGTCGATCACCTAGCATATATAAGTATTGGTGTATACTGCAAGGTTCTGGAATCATCAAAATGATAGGAAATTTGGCCCAGTCTTGATAAAGTTACAAGCACTGTACACAGAAAGATGTATATGGGACTACACAGACATGTGGCATAAAACTCCCTCCTGAATTTTATGATGTTACATGCAATTTTTAGAATATTAAGGCATTTGAAGAGCCATGCATTTCAGGGAACATTTTTTTATCTGATGTTCTTTATCCCCACTTGCATAATACAATAACACTCACAAATTATTTTCTTTGTCCGTTATGTTCATAGTGGGTACTAGTTCAACCACACTAAATGAAAATCATCAAGAAACTTAAATCATTCCCATAAATCCTGTCAAGGTTACAATTGAAAAGCAGAGGAAAAGAAGCAAATTTAAAGGACATGATTTCTGGATGGTGCACTCAATAAAACCATCTGATTATCCCTTAGAATCAATGAGAGATTTTCAGAGATAAACGGATGAATGAAATGGGCTGTATATTTGCCTATAAATCAATTTTGTCAATTCAACGCCACAGTCTTTTACATTTATCCCACCTGTTTAAATTATTTCTGGTTGAGAAGAGGTACAGTATGTGATTTGTAGTAAAATATTATATTAAATATAAAAATAAACATGATCCTCATAAATTTCATTTCAACTGAATTTGTAGAAGTCATTGGAGGTTGTGGGGATGATACAGGTAAGCTTGTGAAATATCTATTTATGGTGTCTCTGCCTCTAATATATTAATAGTGGACAGTTTCACTGACCTCCCTTAACTTAAAGTTATCAAATTTTAACAAGTCTGAAGTTTCATAATTATCACCAAACTTTTGTCATTGACTTTTATAATAATTGTTTTTGCTCGTTCTTTCTTTCTTTTTATCTATTTGTAACAGTGGTGCCAAAAAGAGAATTCCTCCAGATTCAAATCACACGAGAGAAGATAATATCAAAGGTTCTCTCTCTTATGGCAAACACCTGAACGGCAGCAACTTGATTCAAGATTCATGGAGGTCCAGAAAGTTTGTTAACCCAGATGACCCCAAGGTCA
This sequence comes from Strongylocentrotus droebachiensis, assembly GCA_035222895.1. Classification (NCBI taxonomy): domain Eukaryota; kingdom Metazoa; phylum Echinodermata; class Echinoidea; order Camarodonta; family Strongylocentrotidae; genus Strongylocentrotus; species Strongylocentrotus droebachiensis. Next base: position 21,824 of record JAVYIG010003594.1, on the reverse strand, counting down.
TTGACCCTGAGGTGGAGGCGACCCTGTGGATGGAGATTACCAACCACTCTGCTCCACAGATTGAAGAGATGAGGGCGCTAGCCTACAAGAGCTGGACGGCTAATAGAGACGGAGTCTTAAAATTTAGGTGAGATTGAAATTGAATACACCACTTCACGGTTATGGGCACCATTTTAATTTACGAGTAAACAAACCATTGACCTCTAGAGGTCAGTGGTTTACGCATAATTAAGATAGCGCCCATGCAAATATGATGTGAGCGCACAGCGCAGGCACTGATGTCATCAACGTTTTCTGATGCGCATGTATTGTTGCGTCTCTGCCTGCGCTGTGCGCTCACATCATATTTGCATGGGCGCAGTCTTAATTCATGCAGAAACCACTGGTCAGTGGTTTGTTTACTCGTAAATTAAAATGGCGCCCATGTCTATGCATGCGCACTGTTGCAACCGTAAACTGGTGTATTGACATTTATTTCCATCATCATGACAATATATAAAAAGATAAAATATCAAAAATACATAAAAAACAGCATTCAAAATATAAAGAAAATGTGAAGGTATAAACCATAGTACAAATGGAAAATAGTGCATTCGTAAAAGCCAGTAAGGCTTGAAAATTGAATGCATATTTTTATGCATTTTTAAGAATGAACAAGTAAATTATCATTTAAGAGGCACGCTCTGGAGTTGATAACTGTTGCCGCACATTTATTTTTTGCCCTTTTTTTTTTCTTGTATAAAGGAGAATTTTACAGGCTCCTAAAATGTTGTTTTTCTTGAAATTTTTGCGAAGGAAGCTTATAGCTTATAATACTTATGTTTAGATATCATCTTGACCCTAATAATCCTTTTTTTATAAATGAAGAATGTAATGAGCAGTGTTTTTCTCTTGAGGGTTCAAAGCCTCCAGTCGAGTATTGAACACATCCATGATGAAAGCGAGAATGATAAATGACCTTTGAACTTCTAAATTCTCATTGCAGACAACAGCTGGAGGAATATAAAGCCAGCGTTATGAACACCATCTTGACCCAGAACAACACTAAACCTGGACAGCAAGTGAGGTATTCTCTCAATCGAGATGCCTTGGCCAATATCACATCCGAAATCTTCAACTTTCTCCCGAAGGTAAGCACATGTTCTGTTCTCTTGTCCATGTGAAGTGCAGACCTGCTTTAGCAACCACAGGGATACAAATTCCACCTTTCTACAAAGACCACATGTTTTATTTTCCTAGTACAGTGTATCTCATTGAAGTATGTATTAAAGTGACTCGGCAACATTGCCTCAGATTCTGAAACAAAATCCTGGATTTAGCTCATGCTGCAATCATAATTATAAACCTTTAGGTGAGTCAGGAATCTCATGACTTTTACAAGCCTGTCTGATTATCAAGGTTTGTTTTTCTAATGGTATTTATAACACTACAGTCTATTGGTGAAAATGAGTATGGTAAAACCGGTCACTCAAAGATTTTTAATTTTTTAAGGCACTTCATGATCATTTTGAAGCGCACTGTTTTAAGGCTTCAATTATATTATACCATATCACAGACACTGATGACATGTAGGGCCATGCATTTCAGATTTAAAATTGTTAAAGATCACCTCTCTCTTCTCAATTGAGCAGTCTTTACTTCACCGGTTTCACTCTGCTTGCAATTTGGTATTAACCTACCTGAGAATGCTAACAGCTTTAATGTGTTTAAATGGCGCGTCCTGTCTTGAAAGTGGGTCTGTATTGATCAAATGATATCTGTCTTGCGTTTGGTATTCCAGGACTGCCCCCACAATGCAGCATTGATGCTCTTTTTTACTCCGCACCATGGTATTTTCTCTTTAATTCAGTTTAAACCAATGAAGTAGTGAAGAGTGGAGGTAGGGATTGCTTTTAAAGTCCATTTTTTTTTCATGGAGGAACCATTTCTCAAAATAACATATTCAGATGAGGATGGTATATATGAACAGCTTTTAGAAATATGATATATTTGATTTACCTGGCCTGCTAACAAAGCGAGTATAAGAAAATAGACAAGCAATAAGAGGACCTATGTATCCAAGGTTTTGGTAATAGAGGATGAATTTTCAATCAAAGGCACTGTTGTACCAAAGTGGTCTCGAACCTAGGACATCCTTCTTGTCCCAAGACCCCCGCTCTGTCCACTGAGCCACAATGCTTCCTCTACAAAATAATTTCAAGAATATTACTTGTCAAATATTTTTTTTGCAATATTAACTTTAAATAGGAAAACAATTATGAATGTAAAGTATGTATTTGTCTGTCCTAACTTGCAGGAATCTCCATTTTCAAAGGTCAGGTTCCCAAAGTGCTCAGTGGTTGGCGGTAGTGGGATATTAGTGAACAGCAAATGTGGTGAAAGTATAGATGGTGCAGACTTTATATTCAGGTAATCCTTCAGTGTATCACCTTCAATGGGGATCATTTGATATGAACTACACATGCTGAAGAGAGTCAATATGAAGATGATAAATGATTATTATTTAATTTAATTTTTATTTAATTTTAATGTATTTTCTATTTAAATTGAAAATTCCATTCACATTTTTCTTGTAAATAATCAAGGATAATTCTTGAATGATCAGTTATTTCATGAGGATACCAATTAATTTGTATTTTACCTGTTTATATACCGGTACTTGTGTATTACCAAACAGGGCCTCATCGAAGACCACCAAATTGGTGATATGTGCCAACCTGTATAAACATCAGAAATACATAAATAAATAGATAAATTATTCTTTACTTGAATCATGTAGAAGTTTTAAAGACAAAGGTCTTTGTTATTTTGAAATGAAAGATGAAATGATAACACATATATGTGTATGAATATTGCAATATCAAAGAATCTCATTTGATATTGGCCTCTTTACTATGTCTCGAGGTTTAGGGAGTTGAATTAAGGAATTGGATGCATGATTGTACATGAGTTTTCTTTTTATCTATGTTCATTCTAGATAATATAATTTCATACCTCACCCATTGGTATTCATTTTTTGTTTGACAGATGTAATTTACCAGATCTGAAAGGATTTGAGATGGATGTTGGCAGGAAATCAAACCTGACTACAATAAACACAATCTCAATCATTGCTAAAAGGTTAGTAAATAACAATTTATTGTATTCCCTTTAAATTTCAGATTGGTAAACAAACTAAAGAGTAAATATCCTCTTTAGATTGATTCAAAATGAGGTACTTTGAAATAGGTATTACAGTGTTCTTGTAAATAACTTACAGCATTCCATTTGTTGTCAATAGGGTATCTATTAAGATCTGTATTGTTATCAGATATTAACTATCGAATATAGACGGAGTATTCGTGATTGATTATTTGATAATCGTATTACAAGAAAACAACAGTTATGCAATATTTTTAGTAAAAAATGTATTGGAACTTAAACTTGAGCAGTTACATCTAGTCATATTGCAAATAATCAAATACTGATGCAAAATCATGAAATATTAGGGGCAATACCTGATTATTAGTAAGTTTTATATTTACTTGTATATATCATATTTTCTTCACTTTTACATAGGTACAATTTTATGCAGACAATGAGTGACAGTAAGAAGTTCTTCCGAAAGTTGCAAGGTTTCCATGGTTACCTGTGGATGCCCTTATTTGGACTCAAATCAGGACTCTCGTACAGTATGAGGGTAGCGAGACTCCTCCACCAATCCAAAGACATTCCAAACCTGAAGCTGATTATCGGCAATCCAGAGCATTTTGCTGCAGTCCAAGATTTTTGGAGGACAAAGTTTCTCAGTACCAGAATTAGTACAGGTTTGTGGTTTCATTGTCAATATACCGTAGTTATTAGTGATTGTCTATCAGTCAAAAAGATTTGACAGTCCGGAACATTCTTAAATATTGAGGAAAAGGAATTAGTTAGGAAGTTGTAGATTAAAGGAAGATGAATCACAAATTGATATCATTAAATGATGCAATTTAGTGAGATAAGCTTAATATAATAAAATCACAAGAACTCCTTTAATTGATATCCATCCTCATAATGTTAGACTTTGCATCATTGTGCAGTATTTATTGAGCAGCTCAACAAGAGATGATACTGCTGAAATGCTTCCCCTTTTATCCTATATTCCTGAATTTGTATGATTCATACCATGGATTAGGTGATTTATTTTTGCTCTATTGTCATGTATTTGTCCATAACATACATCCTTTATGTGTATGTCTGAACATTTTTGCCCATATTCTAGTAAATGTTAAACACTTGCTAAGTTAAATCTTTTGTTAAAATGAGCTTAACAGAGGAAGTTAGTCTGTGGTCTTTTCCCTTTGTTACACTTGATCTTAGACCTAGGGCCAGGTTTAACTGAAACCTTAGAATAAAGGCCCAAGAGTATCACACTTGGAATGAAATTTGATGACAAAGATTTGATACAGCTTGATAGAAATCCATGACTGACGGTCGCCATTAACAGTAAGGTTATCTGTCTTGCAGGTCTGTACGTGGTCACTCTGGCTCTCTCCCTCTGTGACGAGACGAACCTGTATGGCTTCTGGCCTTTCTCCAGGGATTTGAACCTGCGTCCTTTAAAATACCACTACTACGACGACCTTGATGGGCCTCTCTCTGTACACAGCTTCACGGAGGAGTTCAGCACCATGCTTAAGATGCACAAAGATGGCTTGTTAAGAATGCACTTAGATCAATGCACTTGAAGCAATTAGGACGTTGCTTCAGTCGTACCCTGGGTGTTCACTCACTCTCAAGTTGTTGTGTGCCTTGCAGAAGGGCGGGAATGCAAAGTTTGGTCAAGTTTTCTTCTTTCTTTTTTTACCTTAGTATGTGGTGGTGGTTGTGGTGGTCGCTACTTTACCTGACTGCTCTCCGAGGGACCTGGTAATGATGATTAATGCCTTACCAAAGGGCACTAGCGCATTGACTTGGTTTCGAACCTGTGTCACCGGATTACGAGACCACTGCTCTACCATCTGAGCTATCGCGCCTTGATGATAAAACAAAATTGTAAGGACAAAGAAATGGTGTATGGGCAGGAACTATCTCTGTGGATAACGCAGGCAATGTTTTGACCTATTAAATGATAAAGTGAAAAGAAAAAAAATTAGAAGCTTTGAATTACATATAGTCACATGTAGTCCTTTCTGCTTGGCACACACACAATCATATTTTCTATGCATGACTGTTCCAAATCCACAGAAAAGGATTTTTTCAGAGCTTTCCATATCTATTTCGCAGTCCGTGATTGTCCAGAGTTAGGGTACTTTAAAATTAAAACAATTTTTTAACAAGATCTGCGATATCCATGAGTTAGGGGTGTTTTTGAAAACCAATACAGACAGTCCACGAAATAGCACTTTAGGGTAGCTTTGGAAAAGCAGATCCTTGATTTTTACATGATCACAGGTTCTTTGATGATAATCCTCTGGAAAGCAGAGGTTTTACAAATTACAATCCATAATATTCTTGTGTCCATGTTAGATAGGGAGGTTAATTGCATAACTTTCCCCTTGTTTTCTTCAAAATAGTTGTTTACTCTGAAATTCTGGAACAGTCATGTGTAGCAACATCTTATCTTCAATTAAGAACCAAATTATTCATACCCTTACCAAGTTTTGTAATTTTGTTTAGTATGTGGAAAACGTATTTATCCTGATTTATGTTTGTTGAAAATGTAACATATTACAGTTTACATCTATCAGTATTCAACAAAAAACCCTTCTTCAACCAGTCCAGCTTTCATTCTTGAGTTACGAAAAACACACACAAACATTTTTTCTCAAGGGGTATGAATAATTCAGTTGTTGACTGTATTTACCTAGTGAACACCCTGGGCTTCAGTCCTGCCCTGAGGCAACTGTCTCAGGTAACATACTTTAGGTGCCTTACATGAAGTTGGTGCTGAGTAGCGGCCTGGGGGGTGTTTCACAAAGATCCTAAGTTGAACTTATCTCTAAGTTGGACCTAATAGTTATGGAAAGCCGTTAGCATCTTTGAAAATATTTTCTAAAAGTTATTTTAAAAGGCATAAAATGTTGATTCAAGTCATTCATATTTTCTATTATCATAGGAGATCTCATGTTCTTGATGTGAAATTTATGAAAAGTCTAAAATACTTGAATATTTGCTTTTGAATATATTCTATTTTAAGGCTACAAATGGCTCTCCATAATTTTTAAGCCCAACTTAGAGTTAAGTTTGACTTAAAATCTTTGTGAAACACCCCCCAGGAATGGCTTGTTGTTTGTCAAAGCGCTTTGATCGGCTGCAATGACACGATGTCTAACCGTAGATCTGAAGCGTGCAGACATTACTTGTAGATGTACCTCCTAATTTTCTGTTTTTGGAGTCCTAAGAATACAGCCTGCGTCTTCGCTTCGGTGCTGTGGGTACCTGTGGCTAATCCAGCCCAACCATTTTTGTGTGGAATGAAGTAATAATCATTTTTAACCGTGAAGGAGGATATACATGTATTGACATTTTCCATAGCAGAAAGATGTTAATTTGGAGTAAAACAAAGTTTCGATACTGAGACAGTACTTCCAGGTTATCTTTGGATAAGTTTTTTGTCCTATTTAGGATCAAAACGTTGTCAAAACGCTTTGATGTACTGCAATAACATGATATATACTGGTAGATCTCAAGTGTGCGGACATTACTTGTGCATGTACAAGAACCTCCTTATTTGCTGCTCATGGAGTCCAGAGAATAAGGCCTTCATCACTGCTTGCTCTGTGTACTTGTAGCTAATCCAGCCCAGCCATTTTATTGTTGAATAATGTATTAGGGCTGGGACTGTCCATTGTTATCTCCCTGAAACACACAAGCAGGTATCTTCTACTAGAAGTTCATTGGATATTGAAAATGGTGACAACCCTTTGATTGCTTTCTTTGCCTATGTACGGTTGCTTGTTTGCCAACTGTGCAGATGGGCACAAAACACTAGGCAACAATTATTGATATAAATTTTCATCAATCAACCTTGTATCCTTCCCCACTTATTTACAAACAATTTTCATAAATTTCATTATTCCATTTAAATTCAAATTTGAGAAGTACAATATCTTACTTATTAGAGGAATAATCTGAAATAATTCAACCATTAATAAAGAAGAAAAGAGAAGGAGGAGGAATCTTTTTAGAATGGCTTCTTTTGAACTTTCAAATACTATTTTACTTTTTTTGTTGGTGCCAAAATAGAATGATTTAAATAACCATACGTTTATTCTTGTTTCATGTGGATGCTTTATAAAAAAAGTTTTATCATAGAAAATGTAACAGTAATTGTACATTTTGATACTATTTTTGCAGGTTCACCTGGACCTATATTGAGATCAGTGTTTTATTCAACTAATGTCATTTTCTAATCTTTTGATTTTGCTTCTCAATTTTGCAAAACAAATATTGTCATAATCATCAATTATTTGAAAAGGCTTATGTCTTCAAGAAAAACATGTATGTCTTTGAGCTTGCTGTCAAATGAAACCATTTTTCATAAGTTTCTCACAAATTCACCACAATGTTGCAATATGAAAAATGTCACAACTATCTTATTTTAAAGATTGAAATATACACGCACCATGTATACAAGAAATATTCCTTGTAACTTCCCTTCACATTTTACCATTTTATCATTTTAATCTGCAACTCTTTTTTTGCGTGTGGTTATCCTGTGATTTTGCATCTCATAAGTTTTCTACATTATTGCAATATTAGAATTGACATAACTATCAATTTGTCTTGAAAGAAAAAATTATGAAGAATAAGAATAATAGTTATTATAATCAGTACTAATGGATATCCTTTTTCACTTTAAAGTCAACTTTCATCGTTTTCAATGTACATCTACACATTTTAACAACTCAATTATATTTGTTACTGAAAACTTTTTGAATAGATTTGTGCCATAAATTTAATTCATTAATTATTTTTTATCATGGAGGATATTTTGACATTTTCTATGCTAGAAAAATGTTAATTTGGAGTAACACAAAGTTTCCCTACTGGGACAGTACTTCCAGAAAATTTAGATAGTTTCTATCCTATTTACGATCAAAATGCTTTGATTCAACAATTTTATGTGTTCATCATTTATTGCTATTACAACTTTAAAAAATACTGAAATTTCATGCATTTACCTTTCCATTACAGCGTAATCATTTTATATATAGCCTTGTTTAAGGTAATATGTCATTTAGTACTAATTTTACTAATTATTTCCTTATTGATACACTGAAAATGAACATGTGCAAATCTATGATATCCCGTCCAGTGCTTTTTAGTATCAAATCTTAACAGTATTTAATTATTTATTATATTGGTTATTTGTGTACTTCAAATATGTGCCACTTTTTATCTGCATTATGAAAAGTGATATGTGTCGTAGTCCAGTGGTTTGAGCACTTGACTTGAAATTCAAAGGTCATGGTTCGATCCCGACATAGCACAAATACCCTTTGGCAAGGCATTAATCTACATTTGCCACTCAATACCTAAGAGAGAAATGGGTACCCGGTAGGATGACAAAAGCATTTGTGTTAGTAATTGCCTATGCCCTCGCAGTGACCATGGTAGGAATACTCCCCAGGGAGTGGAGATGGTGCACATTGTGTGTGAATGAATCCGATGACTGGGGTAATAATATCTGTAAAGCGCTTAAAGACGGTACTCTGTATTAAACGCTATATAAATCAAGATTATTATTATATGTATTCAGTGGGAATATAGGGAAAATATTGAGAGTCCAATACATCTAGACTCCCCAATCCTCCCTCCCGCTCTCTTACATGGTGCAACCGCAACCCTACTCTACATCTAGATTGTTTGATATTCGGGTAAAAGAAAGTAATAATAATAATAGTTCGTTCTTATATAGCGCTTTTCAGGACCGCAGGCCCTCTCAAAGCGCTTTAAAGATATATATTATTACCCCGGTCATGGAATTCAGGCTTATCCGCACACAATGTATGCACATTCTCCACTCCCTGGGGAGCATTTCAGCCAGACGTCATTTTTACAAGGGCACACTTGCTAATCTAACCATATTAGCATTCGCATCCTACCGGGTACCCATTTAAAACCTGAGTGGAGAGTGGCAAATGTAGATCAATGTCTTGCCAAAGGTCATTAGTGTCGCGGCGGGACTTGAACCGCTGACCTTGTGATCCACAGTCCGGTGACATATTCACTCGACCACAACATATGCTTAGTGGTGACAATGCAGGATTTAAGCTCTCTGGACTGTCCTGGTAGACTGATTATTAGGGACTTTTAGATTTGCGTGGACTGATACGTGTGACGTCCATTCAAGGCAGTGCATTAAAAGGACGTCGATCGTAGCAATCCCCATTGTCTTCGTGCGAATCTAAAAGTCCCTAATATAGGCCCTGTCCTGCAGCTAGACTCTAGAGTGTTTCAATTGAAGAAAAAGTAATTGTTGTTTTGGTTTAAGTCATAGACCTTTTCAAACTATAATAACAATTGCTATGAAAGCTTTGCCTAGAGAGAAAAGATTGTGAGATAGAATGGTGTTCCAACCTGTGATGCTATAACTGTATTTGCAAGTACTCAACTAAAGCTGTACAAAAGTACTACGTGCCAAACTAAATAGTGCCATATTTTTTGCCTTTTTGAAATACATTACCGGTAGTCAGAAATTTGCAAGTATTTTTCTTTGTTTTAACATATATAGCATTATACATGTTCACAATGTCACAGTATTGCAGATTTATTTAGTGAAAATCATGTTGTAGAATAGATCATAATCTACCTATTGTATTAAATTTTAAGCACTCGGAGGTATTGTTCCAAATGATTTCTACATTTACATTTGACAATCACAATTTTGTATGAAAACTTAATTTCTTGTGAAGAATTCTTTGCAGTTTTTTCCTACGTCTCTTTGAAGAGTGTGTACAGGAGGAATTTGTTTTGTTTGTTTGTTTGTTTGTTACCACTTCAACAGGACCCAGAACAAATTTTCTTTATTAATAAGAACAAAATTGTTTTAAAAGTTTTTTTTACATGTCTCTGACAGATTATGTGAAGAATGTGTACAGGAAGAAAATTGTTTGTTTGTTTGTTTTTGTTTGTTTTCATCACTTTAGAAGGACCTAGAACAACTTTTCTTTATTAATAAGAAAACATTTGTTTCTAATTTATCTAATGTTAAAGGGAAATTGGACTTGATGAGGTGACCAATAAGAAAGTTGTGAATTTTCAAAAGTTCTAGTCACTATATATATTGGACACAATACACATCATATTAACAAATCGTTAATGTGACTGTGTCGTCTTATTCATCAACACTTCCATTTTTCTTCCTTGAGCTAGTAGCTGGGCCCCGTCTTACAAAGAGTTGATATCAATCACAGCTTATTTGCGATTGATATCAATCGCAACTATGTACATAAGAGATAGGAGACTGCAAACTTGTGATTGATTGAAGGACTTACGATTGATTTGGATCAATCACAACTCTTTGTAAGACAGGGCCCAGATGTTTAGTTGTTGGATATTAACAATTTAACATGTTTATTTATATTCTTATTGAATTCGTGCCATATATTGTAAACTTTCACTAACGAAGAGATTCTTTAATCCACTATATTATCACTTTTTATTGGATTTTTTTTCTTCTTCAAATTAAACACAATAGGATTGTGAAATGTGATATAAAGATCTTAACCAAAGTGAACAATAATGCACCTGTCTTCTTTGAAGCACCACTTCCAATTTAATGAATAAAGATTCTTACTAATTAACAAGGTTTCCCTTTTGAACTTCAGTCTAGTTGTGCACAGTTTAAATGCAAAGTTTTTAGGAAAAAAAGGAGAGGAAGAAGAAGAAGAGAGAGAGGGAGTAGATGAGAAGAATAAGATGAAGAGAAGGAGGAGAAGAGAGGAGGAAGAAGAAGATTGGAACCGGTATCCCACAACTGCAGTGACCATGGCCGAAGGTTTTTCGGACGCCTAACGAACCAGAAACAGAAGAGAAACCCTAAAACTCCGAGTAATACTGACGTTGATGATAGGAACAACATTTTTAGTCTTCTATGAATGAAAAATGAATAAGAATGATGAGTATTATGTATAATATAAAGCGAATCTGTTAGGCCAACACGCAACACCAATGTCTGAAATTAATAAACAAACACACAAGCGCTGTTCAAAGTCACCCACTGGAAAAGAAAAACACCCAGTGAACTTTGATTTTTGTATTTCCGACAGACATAAAGAAGACCCTAGATCTTATGGACTGGGAATTTATTTGTGTTCTTCTCTCAATATTACTGATCTAAATGACCTTCACCCCAGTGGCGGATCCAGGAGGGGGGCGGGGGCCCCTCCGCTAGGAAAAAAAAGGGTAATAACACGTTAATTCTACCCCTCCCCTGGTGCTTGAGGGGGGGGGGAGATTTTGCAAAACAAAAATATAGTGCTCCTTAACCCCCCCCCCTCCCCCGCTTATTCACCGGCTGGCTGTTGCCGCTAAAAAAAAAAATTCTCACGAATTGGGCCCCTTCTTTGACCCCCTCCCCTGCCTCCGGCTGGATCCGCCCCTGCTTCACCCATCCAGGGGCGTCGCTAGACCTTTTTCAGTGGGGGGGGGGGGTGTAGAGGCCAACGATTACCGACAAAACTAGCCACCAATTACCGACAAAATTCAATGTCCAATATTTACAAATTCAACCCTATAAACCTGGGGCCGAAGGCTAAATTGTCTTTTTCCTATGGACTATCTATAGTATTTGCATATGCGCAAATTGGTCATTTTCCTCGACGACATAAATATACGAATTATTTCTTCAATTTAGTCAGCATCATAGCTATATATTTTAATGCAGGCGCGGAGCTAGGATCTTATTTTAGGGAGGGGCGGTAGTGAGCAAGAGAATCACTTAAAAGCGCGCTCATTAGGGGGGTGTGGGTGATGGGCCTCCCGCGCGAAGCGCGGAAGCTTAGACGTTTCCTTAAATTATTAGGAAAAGAAGACGATTAATTGTACCGTTTTCGACTGGTAATCCTTGGCTGAATGAAGTCCCCCCCCCCTCCCGAGCGAAGCGCGATAGCTTTGACGTTTCATTAAATTATTATAAAAATGAAGACGATTTGCTGTACCGTTCTCGATTGTTTATCCTTTTCTGAATTCAGTTTCCCCCCCCCCCTCGCGCGCAAAGCGCGGAAGCTTTGACGTTTCATTAAATTATGAGAAAAAGCAGACGATTCGGTGTACTGTTCTTGACTCTTAATCCTTGTCTGAATTCAGTTCTCCACCTCTCGCGCGAAGCGCGAAAGCTTTGACGTTTCATTAAACAATGAGAAAAAGCAGATGATTCGGTGTACTGTTCTCGACTAGTCTTAATCCTTATCTGAGTGAAGCTTCCCCCTCCCGCGCAAAGCAGGAAAGCTCTGACGTTTCTTCATATCATTAGAGAAAGAACACTATTCGTTGTACCGTTTTCGACTCTAAATAAGCCCTATTAATTTTGTCTGAATTCAGTTTCCCCCTCTTGCGCGAAGCGCAGAAGCTTTGACGTTTCCTTAAATTATTAGAGAAAGTACACGATTCTTTGTACCGTTTTAGACTCTAAATAAGCCCTATTAATTTTGTCTGATTTCAGTTTCCGCCTCTCGCGCGAAGCGCGGAAACTTTGACGTTTCCTTAAATTATTAGAGAAAGAAGACGATTCGTCGTACCGTTCTCGACTCGTCTAAATGAAGTTTTCCCCTTCCGCGCAAAGCGCGGAATTTTTGGCGTTTCATCACAATATAGAGAAAGGAAGACGATTCCTCGTACCGTTTGCGAATCTTATAAAGCCCTATTCATCTGAATTCAGTTTCCCCCTCTTGCGCGAAGCGCGAAAGCTTTGACGTTTCCTCAAATTATTAGAGAAAGAACACGATTAGTTGTACCGTTTTCGACTTTAAATAAGCCCTATTAATTTTTTCTGAATTCAGTTTTCCCCTCTCGTGCGAAGCGCGGAATCTTAGACGTTTCCTTAAATCATTAGAGAAAAAAGACGATTCGTCGTACCGTTCTCGACTCGTCTAAATGAAGTTTTCCCCTTCCGCGCGAAGCGCGGAATTTTTGGCGTTTCATCACAATATAGAGAAAGGAAGACGATTCCTCGTACCGTTTGCGAATCTTATAAAGCCCTATTCATCTGAATTCAGTTTCCCCCTCTTGCGCGAAGCGCGAAAGCTTTGACGTTTCCTCAAATTATTAGAGAAAGAACACGATTCGTTGTACCGTTTTCGACTTTAAATAAGCCCTATTAATTTTTTCTGAATTCAGTTTTCCCCTCTTGTGCGAATCGCGGAAACTTAGACGTTTCCTTAAATCATTAGAGAAAAAAGACGATTCGTCGTACCGTTCTAGACTCGTCTAAATGTAGTTTTCCCCTTCCGCGCGAAGCGCGGAATTTTTGGCGTTTCATCACAATATAGAGAAATTAAAGATAAACTTGAGTTCTACTAATGCGATTGCATTGTGAAAGAAAAGGTGTGGAATAGATCAGAAAAGTTGATCATATAGCATGTAAGTAATGGTGTGTAATGCAAGGTTCTTGAGTCATAAAAATCATCATAAATTTGGCAGAGTCTTGGTAAAGTAACAATCACTTACACAGAAAGATGTATATGGGACAACACACATGGTGTCGGGGCTAGTACTACCCTGATTTCCTTATTTTTCTATGCTTATTACTCAGCCAGTATACATTTTCTTCCAAAATTGTTTGGCACATGACATTTATTTGTAATCTTGAACATTCAGTGTAAGTTTTGTTAGATTCTGTGAGAATTCATTTTCTTTTTTTTACGAGAACTCAAGTTTATCTTTAAGGAAGACGATTCTTCGTACCGTTTTCTAATCTTATTAAACCCTATTCATCTGAATTCAGTTTCCCCCTCTCGCGCAAAGTGCGAAAGCTCTGACGTTTCCTCAAATTATTAGAGAAAGAACACGATTCGTTGTACCATTTTCGACTTATAAGCCCTATTTTACCTGAATTCAGTTTCCCACTCTCGCGCGAAGCGCGGAAGCTTTGACGTTTCCTACAATTATTAGAGAGAGAAGACGATTCGTTGAACCGTATTCGATTCGTCTAATTGAAGTTTCCCCTTCCGCGCGAAGCGCGGAATTTTTGGCGTTTCATCACAATATAAAGAAAGGAAGACGATTCGTCGTACCGTTGTTGACTCTTAAACCTTGTTTGAATTTAGTTTTCCCGAAAATGTTAAACCTTTGATTTCTTTAGCTGTATTATAGGAATGTGAAACTTTGAGAAAATACAAGTATTGTAGTTGTAGTTACTCTCGAAGTCGTCACAGCGGATAAGAAGTCACAGTTCGTAGGGAAAAAAACTTGTCGGCCGACCGACAATATACATTTCACCGACATCAAACTTCTGTATTGATATAGTACACGAGGATCGAGCAAGAATACCGACACAGCTGACCCGACACAGCAACATTTTTACCCGTGTCTTTCTTGCTCCCTCGACGAGACGACTCCACCCAACAACCCTCTTCTCTCTTTTACTCCCACTCCTCCTCTCTCAGACTCTTACCTCCCCTCTTTCTCCTCTCTTTCATCCCCCGTTTCTTTTGTTTCCCTTTCACTCTTTTTCCTTTTCTTTCTTTTCTTTCTATCCTTTCTTTCCTCTCCTCCCTCTTTTTCTTTTTTCTCTTTCTTTCTTCTCTTTTCTTTCCTTTCTTTTCCTCTTTTTCCTTTCTTTTCCTTTCTTTCTTTTTTTTTCCTTTTCTTTTTTTTCTTTCTTTCCCTTTTCCTCTCTTTTTTCCCTCCCCCTTTTCTCTTTTTCCCGACGGCAGCGCAATTTTACCGACAATATCCTGACAGGTGGGGGGTGTCGCACCCCCCCCACACCCCCCCTTTGGCGACGCCCCTGCACCCATCACGTACTTCGTGTCAAGGTGCAGCAAGAGGCAGTCAGTGTTCGAAGTTTTGGTATGTGCGCGATCTACAATTTCTTCTTGTTACATGTTCATTCAGCTGTTACTATGAATCCCCTGTTTGCGTCTAAGTAAAACATGATGGATTGCCAAGTCCAGTACTCTTAATAAACCAGTCATTCAATAAATCAATCATATACATATATATATATACAATGTGTGTGTGTGTTATATACATTTTATTTTATTTGACATAATGTATAAAACCCGAAATGTGCAATTGTGCATCAGGAACTTTTATTTCATCGAAGTTTAATTTGTTTATACATTTGAAGCATATAGTTCAAACCTGTTTATCAAAAACATTATACATACAATGACATAAACCAAGTGTACTTCTGACCCCAGAGGGGGGGGGGGGGGGGGGGGACTCAGATTTGGTTTTGACGGGGGTGTGCCGCTGAAGCCTCGAAACCCTACCCATTTTATGGGTCATTTTGGCGGATTTTTATTAAAGTAAACCCCATTTTTCATTTTTTTTTCGAGTGTTTGCATGGCAAACAAAATAGCGGACCCATGATTAGGGGTATGTTTGTTAAAAATGGGACCCATGTTTAGGGATTTTTTGTGAAAAAGTTACCCATTAGAGCGGCACACCCCGTATGTCTTAATATGTGAGTAACCCCCCCCCCCCCACCCCCGGGTTTCTAACTAACGAACTGCACCGATTCAAAAAAATATACGTATGAAGATACACAAATTGTAAGCAAAGATATGAAAGTTGAAAGAAAACCAAGCAAACAATTACCAGGAAAATGGACAAAATACAAACTGGACGATACACGAGAAAGCATTAAACGTACACACAGAAATAAAAGGTGTTCTTGGGGAGTAAAACGAAATTGGAAAAATAGGGCGCCGCTTTTACACCTTTTAGGGAGTAAAACACGGAAATACGCAAGGGTGTATATTTGAGGGATGTAATTTTACACCCTATTTTAGTCAGACGAGAACTGATTGGTCAGTGCATATGCGCATGCGCTACAGCAATGGCGCATCGTGTCAATATAGGTACTGCCAAATGATTTTTTTTTAAAGCATATTCACATATTTTAGTCATGTTAGGGGAATTATCATGTTTCAATTGGGCATATTATTTGTGTGAAAGTTATCCGATCAAGAATAAGGGGTTGTACCGAGGGTTATATTTGACAATTTAATGAAATTAGCAGAAGTGTTGTTTTACTAACTAGTACATAACTGTCTTCTTATACGTGTAAGTAAAGGGAATAAATTCGATAAGGCAGGGTTGTGTGTTTAGGTAATTCCATTACATTTAAACCGATAACTCAAGCCATAAGATAGTTCTTACAGTCTGCACTTGTGTTAAGTTCACACTAATTGTTGTTTAGGTGAGCATTAAAGCCTTTCAACATAATTATAACTCGACATTCTGGTCTGATTTCTTTAGAGCAGTGAAACGTAGACAAAAGGGTGAGAATCAGTGACTGTTAGGTGATTACGAAGCATGGATGATTGATTGCTAAAGGGATTATCAATTGGTTGATGCTGTGCATAAAAAGGGTGTAGATTTACTCCTCACAGGGTGTGGAATCGATCATAAAGGGTATAAAATTCAACCCCACGGGAGTAAATTTGAACTAATTTTTCATGAAAATGGAACCAAAAGGTGTTAAATGAGCACCATTGGGTGCAAATTTCACTCCTTAAAGGGAGTACAATCATAACCTTGGGGTGCAAATTTACACCTTCTTATGAAAAAAAGTAATTTACTCCCTGAGGGGTGTCACTTATGCGACAAGCAGTTACTCCCTATAGGGAGTCAATTTACACCTACTTTTCTCTGTGTGTAGAAGAGAGCATGGGGAAGCTAATCACGAATTTACAAATGCAGAACTGGTGAAAATATTCATAACATGTGATTTCTTCATCAATATTTGGTAAACATTTCCTACATGCCCTAGCTGATGTAATTTCAATCACTCGAACGTACTGAGTCCATATTTAGCAAACTTACAGTCTATATTTGATATATCCATCCTTAATTGAAGTAATTAGATATTTGAAATCTCTTTCACATTATATCATTGTCTTGATTCTTTTTCTAACACTTTATCAGCATTTTGTTCATGAGTAGCGCATGAAAATCGGTTACAGAGAGGTGAAAAAGTAAAATAAATATCTACATGTAGGTTGTGAATGTAATGATAGTAGCTCGACCAAGGAGTTCCTTGGCTCGACAAAGACTGGAGGAGAATTAATAGAATTAATTCCTCTGGACTGAATGATGATTATTACCAAAAACTATTTAGAACAAATTTATTGGTGAAAGGCATTTTAATAATGATAATAATAATACAAATAACGATGATAATAATTGTAATAATAATTATGATAATAATTAAAATAAATGTTAATGATAACATTCTGGGTTTATATAAACAGCGTAGTCTACAGCGTTTTATATATGGACGGAATTCTCTAAGCCTTTACCGATATATATATTAGTACCTCGGTCATCGTATTCAGAGTTATCCGCACGCAGTGGATGCACATTCTTCACTCCCTATGGAGCATTTCAGCCAGGCGCCATGTTACATATACGCGCACAATGATGAGCAAACTATACAATGATTTTCGCATCCTACCTGCATGGTAGCATCTGGGTGCACGGAGAGTGGTAAATGTTAAATTATGTCTGTCCAATGTACATCGTCTTACTGGAGGTGGGCACATAATGTTCTGGACTGCTCTTAATGGTGGACAAAGGTTCAAGAAAGTGTGCCACAAACTTACTCGTAGAGAATGTAATTCTTTTAGATCTATATGCTTTCGTTGTCCTTTTTTAAACCTACTAAGAAGAAAAACATTTAAACCCCCATCTGATCAAAATATGATGGAAGAACAACTTAACAAGAGGCCTCCCTAGTTCAAACATTCGAGTTGTCTTCCCTGTGGGACCAAGAGTTAGGACTTGAACTTGGTCGACCATAATATTGGATTACTGGATCAACATGTCGACTAATAAAACACCTTCCTAGCAATCACTTTCGGAATGCACTCTCAGACTCAATAAAATCATTTAAAACCTTAAGTTCATTTTAATTCAACACGAAGAAAGCGTTTTTATCAGAGTACATTATTTGATCTGTTCCCAGTGCTGAATTAATATTCAATATTTTTAGATTTCTATAAAACATCCATCACTATATCCCTGCTGGAAAGAACACACTCGTTCACACTCATTCACAGTGTGAAACACAGTTTGATTCACACTGTGAATGAGTGTGAACGAGTGTGTTCTTTCCTTTTCTGATTATCCACACTGTGAACCACAGTGTGAAAAGAATCGACCACAATGTGAAAACGCCCCAATTTAACATTGTGGAGCACACTGTGATTCACAGTGTGAAACACAGTGCGATTCACACTGTGAATGAGTGTGTTCTTTCCTTTTCCGATTATCCACACTGTGAACCAAAGTGTGAAAAAAATCGACCACAATGTGAAAACGCCCCAATTTAACATTGTGGAGCACACTGTGATTCACAGTGTGAAACACAGTGTGATTCACACTGTGAATGAGTCTGAATGAGTGTGTTCTTTCCAGCAGGGTATTTTTTATAACTCCCGTATCCTTCTTTAAGTTTTCTGTGTCAGACATATTTACATCAGTATATTTTAATTTTCATTTCCATCATCATTCATTACCATCAACATCATCAGTTTTGTCTTAATCATCAACCCCCCCCCCCCCCTCCCCCGGGCAATCACGCTATCAAGCATTTGCTTATTATAATAGCGCCCTTCTTCTTCTGCAACTTTCTTAATGAATAATTATCGGTATTGTGTTATCAGTTACATTTTGTTTTAATGTCATCATTTATTATTATTATTTTGTATACACGTTCAAAAAATGTGTTATATTTTGTATATGTTATATTGCTGAAATGTAATTTGATTTTTTTTTCTTCTTTTTTTCCCCTGATTTTATTACTGCATTTGTCAAAATATAATATAACTGTGAATACTGAACAAAGAACGTATAAATGTAAGGTATAATACAACATATACAAACAATAATTTCTTCATGTCAAAATGTTTTTTTAAACACAACATAAATAACGAAACTTAATATTTCCATAACATATTATCATAAATTTAAAGTATTATCCGAACTATAATGTTGGAAAAATGCAGGAGACCGCAATCATATTAAGCAAAGCTTGAAAAGGTTGGCGGCCTAAAAAAAAAAAAATCTTAAGGTAAAACTTAAAATCTTAGAGTGTTTAAACGATCTTTGTGAGTGAGTTGGTGAGTGTGTTGTGCAAGTGTATATATTGTGTGTGTGTGTGTGCGTGTGCACGCGAGCGTGCGTGCATGTTGCACAAGAAAATAAATTCAATTCAATTCGATGATTAAATATGAATAACTCTTCTTCCGCTGGTAAAAACCTTGGCCAGAAAAGAAAAGGGGGAAATTTCGACTTAAATCTTGCGAGAACTGGTCATAATTGTCTGAGGGTTTCTCACAGTTTAGTAATACGCCCATTATTTAATTTAGCAATAAAACGATTTGAAAGTAAAGAACTAGAAATCGGTTTCACTCATTGACTGTCTTTCTTTATTACTGTTCTAATAATTATGACCAGAAATCACTGTGCAGAGACATACACGCGCGCACACACACACACACGCACACGCGCACGCACACACGTATACACATTATATACATGTACATATGAGTTGAGAAAAATCTGTTAAAACTACAAAGTTGCGAAAATGATAGCTTGATAAAGACATGAAGGTGAGCTCACGAAGGATATGAACAACTGAAATTAGTCGTAACAGCTGCTGTTTTGGGCTTCTCTACTGCATACGGGTGATATTCATCGTTCAGTGGCACAAATCTTGTAGCTTTCTGGAGGCATCGTTAGACCAGGGTGACCTCGCATGCTGTGGGTTGGTTGGTCGGGAGGAAGCTTGAATTCGAATTGCTGGAAGAGGTTGGTAAAGAGCAAAAATGTCTCCATCATGGCGAGTTGCATACCCAGACAATCACGGCGGCCTGACAGGAGAGGAAATAAAATAAGAACTTAAAAACCGATCTTACCTTCAATTTTCCACAATTGATCCCTCTCACTTTTTCAAGACAATTTTCGTTTTGGAAGAAAATTGACAGTTCCTATTCCTGACAGAAAACTCTGTTTTCAAGGGCGAATTCGTCGAGGTTTTCCGGGACAGGCGCGGATCTACGGGGGGGGGTTTAGGGGGTTTAACCCCCCCCCCCCCCTTGGGCGGCCCAAAAAAAAAAAAAAAAAAAAAAGAAAAAAGAAAAAAAAAGAAAAAAAAAGAAAAGAAAAAAGAACGCACGCTGGAGAGAAACCCTTTCAAGTGCAAATATTGTGAGAAGATATTCAACTCATCTGGTAACTTAACCAAACACATGATAACTCTGGATATAACTGTGTATTTAACTGTTACTTGATTTAAAAGACGTTATCATGCACTGCTTTTTATGGTCTCCATTGTGTTAATAGATGCCAGGAAAACATCACTTACGGGGTTCAAATAAACACCCCAAAAAAAATCGGCTCGCCGCTTCGCGGCTCGTGGACGATGCTCCGCATCGTCATTAATTTTGGTCAAACCCCCCCCTTAGCAAAAAGCTAGATCCGCCCCTGCGGGAAATGATATACGACCTAAAAATCTAGCTGATTTTGCTTATGTCTCGTAAACCTACACGTATATAGGCACTATAAGCCCACCGATTTCATTTTTTCCTAGAACGTCGGTCATAATATTAGGAAAATGAAATCACTGGTTTGATGGCGTTGATGTTTGGTAGATGATATAAGCGGGACGCTGGTTAGGAAGACGTAGGTGAATAATTCTGCAGGTTTTTAGTTATAAATAGGTGAGAGTAAATAACAACAACTTTAATTGGCGCCAATAACAGTGAGGGCATGTATACGTCTTAAATGCTAAATAATCTACACTAATCGACTTCTATTCATACCGTGATATCGTTTTTAAAAATATATATAAACAGGTGATGGTTGACTTTTAATGATTAGTTTCAGAGCTGAAACTTCTTCCCGTTATACTATTCTACGTATCCTACCAGTGCTAAATGGCACCCAAGCCTCGTTCTTCACGACTGTTTGACCATCAGCACTGAGAAATCTGTTCGGGTTGAATAGGTATGGATCACACCACTCCTTGGGATCATGATGAACAGCCCACAGGTTAGGGACAACGATGGTCCCCTTGGGAATAGTATAAGGTCCAAGGGAGGCATCTGCAGACGTCATGTGAGGCAGGGAGATCGGGACGACCGGACGGAGGCGCATAATCTCCATCAATGTGGCGTCGCAGTAGGGAAGATTCGGGCGGTCACTGGTGTCTGGTTGTCGGCCACGCCCAACAACTGCATCTAACTCATGTTGTACCTGTTGAGATAAACATAACGAATGTTGAATTCGAGGACTCTTAATTCACCCGTATTTTATCAACATTTTGAAAATGTTCCTGATAGATAAATTATGTTAAAATGTATGACATTCGTAGGTTTGATAGTACAAAATGCACGATATCAATCGCTTGAAAGAGGATAATAGAGAAAGAGGGATGGAAAGAAACTCCCCCGTCACAATTTACTTCTTGCCTCCCCTGAAAACTCCTCTAGTGAATTAATTTGTTTCACCAAGATTATTACACAGTTAGGCATATCACTATTCTGAATAAATCATGGATTTTAAAATTAGGATATTAGGCTTATCGTCGCCCCGGAAACGGCTTCCATCATAATGCAAGATTTATTTTAGTACCTTCCTTTGTACGTCTGAGTGAACAGAAAGGAAGAGCAACGCCCATGAAG
>JAVYIG010003593.1:108950-189843 GCA_035222895.1 Strongylocentrotus droebachiensis | reverse complement strand
TGACGAGCTTGCAACCTATTTTGAAAAATTACGGTGGGTGAACTTTCAAAAGTCAATGAGACATGAGGGCTCCAATGAAAGAGCTAGTGATAACGTACGTCGGGGTGGATGTGCTTTCGTTTAAACAAAAAATGAATTTTTAACGATTTTTTTAAAAAACGTCCATAGGCTAACATGTTAGGCTGCCGACTCAGATCATGCTCTGACGATAGGGGGCGTTGTGAAATGAGACTAACCGGAGCCCATATGTGTTGTGCCTGGTCCCAGGGCCAGGACCAGGACCAGGGTACGCTCTAATTGATGTGATGAGTATAAGTCTTGGTTTAGGAATGAGGTCAGTAAGAACGGTAGGGAGCATAGAAAAGAAGTGCTTATAATAGAAGTTGAGTGTTTATTAGGTCTATATTGTTTTATTAGCTTATAAATCTATTTTTAAAGAAAATTTATCGAAGCCGTTGATAATTTCTATTTCTTGCAATTTATCATATAAAATCAAAGGAATCTGTTTGGTTTTTTTTTTTTTTTTTTTTTGGGGGGGGGGGGGGGGCGGGGGCTTACCAATGTTTAAAACGCTACTATGGGAGTCAGGTTGTTTTATTCTAAAAGGTTTTTCTTGGCTAACAAATGCAGTAATACAAAAATTGAAAGATTCCAAACACGTCAATTTGCTCTGACCAATCATGACCCTTACCATATCTGCCTTCATTTTAGTTATAAATGAAAAGAAAGAAAATGAAAAAGCACAGAGACTGGATCACAGGAAAAATGTTTAATGAAATGAAATAAATACGTAATTAAATTATGATTTATTTCTGTTAAAACAGCAGTTGGGGAGGAGGTCTTATGTATAGGCCTCTAGAGGCCATTAGACCCACTCGGGCATAAATAAAACAAAAATGTCAAAATGTCAATTATGCTGGTTTTAACATAAAATTAGAACGATGGACAAGAAGAATGGACAAGAAGAAAGAGAGACAACAAGGCTGTGTCGCCTGTGGGCGTCAATGCAATAAAGGGGGGGGGGATGCTTTTCGGAATAGCCTACAGATTCGATGTCCAATACGAACAAATCAGACCGTGAATTTAAGTCTAGCAATCCGCCATGTTATTCACGATAGAATTATCAGACCATGTCCTGTAGCCACTAGCGTACCTATGGGGGGGGGGGGGGGAGGGGCCGGATTGGCCCCCCCCCCCCCCCCCGACGAAAAGAAGAGAAAGAGAAAGAAGAAAAGGGAAAAGAGAAAGGAAAAGAAAGGAAGGAAAAAGAAAAAGAAGAAAAGAAGAAAAAAGGGAAAGAAAGGAAAGAAAAAGAGAAGAAAAAAAGGAGAGAGAGAGAGAGAGAGAGAGAAAAAAATGAAAGAAGTAGGGAAGGAAAGAGGAAAAGAGTGACGCATTTGCCGACAGAAATTTTGAAGGGCTTCATAAGCCCAGTTCCTGTCACTGTTGAGGGAAAAAATCAGTTCGTAATGCCTCGCGCTCGCATGATTATTTTTTATCACTGATATGTGGATTCAGATACAAAAAGGGGGCTAATTACTTTTTTGTATTTGTTTTCAGGTCGATCACGATGTAGAAACAAATTAGTTGCATGTTTCAATATTATAGGGGGTAATGATTACTTCAAAAGGTTTTTTTAATTTGATAAGAGCCTAATTAAACCATGGAATAATTAACATTTAGGATAGGGATGGAGGGTGGTAGATGCTATGCATTTGTTAATCGGCAAATTTGGATGACGTCGCACCCTTAAAAGTTGGCAGCAAATTTGGGTGTCGCACCCCTAACCCTAACCCCCCCCCCCCCTCCCAATAAAACAATCTTTTTCGAATTATGAAGACTTTTCAAATCAACAAAACATAAGTAAGGTACGGGTATGCATGAAATCGCGCGATCGCAAACATCAAAATACCGTGGGAGGGGGGAAAACCCACCCCCCCCCAAAAAAAAAAACCACCCCCCCCCCCCCCATAGCCCCCCCCCCCCCCCCCCCCCCCCCTGACGCGGTATGCCAGGTTCGCCACTGCCTGTAGCTATATAGGAACAAAATCCGCCAATGCACATGATTTGGTTGTAGCGGGTACGATATCCGCTGCTGATCACGATATCTGCTAGGCAGATTTTGTTCCGAGAACACGATCCGCCAAGGTAACAAGATCTGCCGTCACACCGGCCGGCCGGCCGCGCATATTTTTTTTACACAACTGTTCAGCCGGTTCAGTCAAATATAATGTGCAAACGACTAGAGACAGCGTCTAACATTATCCTTAGCAGTGAATATATTATACAAATATACGAAGCTGTGAGGAAGAATAGTGGAAATTATTTATCTGAGGAGGGACTGGCTTAGTACTATTTTTTCCGAGGGGCGAAGCCCCGAGGAAAAAATAGTAACTGTTGCCAGTCCCTCCGAAGATATACAATTTCCACTATTCTTACGAACTAAATGCTTGGTATATTATTTTATATCACTTCGTTACGATCCGAACGTCTGACTTAATGAATGGATGGCATATGGTTTTTAACTTTATTCTTATGTCACCCACATTGGGCCGGGTATTGGAGAAGTTTAAATCAGTTTGAATTTGTCAATTTAACCTGCGCACAATGATATTAACGCGCATTTAATGAGACGCGCTAATTGCGCATTATTTTTGACTGAACATGATGTGATGTCACAATGCTTTTATACCTGAAAATCTCATAGAGCATGCGCAGTTCTGCCCATGAAAAAATAGTGGAAAAATATTCGGAGCTCTGGCAGAGATTCGTTTCAAATAGTGAAATTATATTTTATCACGTGACCACCAATTGACCAATCCTGTATTTAGAAAACTTATGGATATCCATAGAAGGGATATAAACGTAAATATTCACTTCTGAATGACAAACGCCTATAAACTAACTTGAAACAACAACAACAACAACAGTGTTTTGGCCTTTGGGAATGCTGGAGCTGAACATGCATGTGTATATACTCGTTATTTCTAATTGTTTCTCGTTAAATCTATCCTCTTCTCTTTCGTCAAGTATTTCTTTGTTTTTTCCTTCAATCTATCCTTTTCTAGCTCCTTCGTTATGTATTTCTTTAATTGTTTTTCCTTCAATCTATCCTTCAGTTCTCCTTCGTTATGTATTTCTTTTCTTCTCCTTTATTCTATCCTCTTCTCTTTCTTTTTATGTATTTCTTTGTTTTCCCTTCTCCATATCCTCCTTGTTTTCCCTTTTCTATCATATTCCCTTCCCTGGGTGTACGTGCTTGGACATACAGTGCGCTGACGGCTTAGACTCTATTACCAGAGCACTTCTAGGAAATTTTTTTCTCGCGAAAATGGCTTAACAGTTGTGTAAAAAAAAATATGCGCGGCCGGACGGACGGACTGGTGAGCATTCTTTGATAACGCCATCTTCGGCGGCTTTAATCAAGTGTGTAGGGAAATATAAAAAACTGTGCAGATTCTGGACTACTGTGATACAGGTGGGCAAGAAACAAAGGAATTGTGACCGGAAATGTAACATTGTCAGGTCAAATGCTTG
This sequence comes from Strongylocentrotus droebachiensis, assembly GCA_035222895.1. NCBI lineage: Eukaryota > Metazoa > Echinodermata > Echinoidea > Camarodonta > Strongylocentrotidae > Strongylocentrotus > Strongylocentrotus droebachiensis. The sequence goes on along the minus strand of JAVYIG010003593.1, from coordinate 186,306 downwards.
TAACGCACTGCATCTTGCGTTGTAAATGGCACCATTGTTTGTGAATGCATTTTAAACCTACACACATAAAGAGGAAATGAAAATTAATGTGAGGAACAATTTTAATGAATGCCTGAATGATGAAGTCAGAACTAAGAAAGGAGCGTATGCGCTAGCGCGTATCGCAAGTTTCCTGCCCAGAACCCTCTTGTGCATCCGCTCAATACAACCTCCCCAAGCACGCCTCTCCTTAAGGCACGTTTACACCAGGCGAAGTAAACCCCAGAGAACCACACATAGCTGCATTACTATCATGCTGTGTATTAAAAGCTGTGCTATTGATTTTCAACATTTTAAACACCACTGTACAAAAACTCAACCGATTTCACTCACAATCAGTACTTTAGTGACAATTAATGACACATAATAGCATTAAAATACAATTTTTGGAACTTTCAGATGTTAGAAAGAATAATTTAAACATTCAAATTGTGAGTCTACTGTCAAACTTTTCGATCAACTGCATCGGCATGATTGTGTTCATTTGTGTGTTGTGAGTGTATTAACTATTCATGTATTCAAATGCTGCCTATTAACACGTGGTGTAATGCTAAAGGTCAATACGCATTAGCATTGACTCTCTATGCTTTGCTGGAGTGCATAGAACCAACCTCGTCAAAAATAAAGACCATTAGAGTGAGAACAAAAAGGAGCTTGGCGCATTACAAGGTTCCTAAAGCGTACTCGATCGCCTGTGTACTTGTGTGTATTAAGATAAAGTAATGTGAAACGCTGTTCATTTATTTTATTTCCGGTCGTGTCACTTTACATTCAAACGTGTAATACATGATTGTTCGCGGAGCCAAAAATACTAGCCGAATATCGAGATTATTTTCCTCAAAATAAAACAAATTTGTCCTTATAAAACAGGTGCATAATGGAATCTAGATACACATGTATAAACCTATTGGGCTTATCGAGTACGTAGTCACATACTTTCGAAAAACAGGTGTTGGGAACATTATCATATATAATATGAGCCGTTTTTTCGTAAACTTCCTGCTGATGAAAAGACAAACACCTAGCTGTTAACGTGGTAGAAGCCTAAATTATATGTTGTAAACACCCTAACCAAAACATTGAAGTTATGTATAAAAACGAAACTAATCTATATAAATCTGCGGACATTCACCCAAATTGCATCTTTTTAACGCGAAACTTCTAATCATATAATAATAATAATAATAATAATTACAGTGCTTATATAGCGCCTAACACTTACTTTGTCAGAAGTCTCTAAGCGCTCTACAAAAATGCAGCATAATTACACTGGCTTTAGCAGTGCAGCTGTTACGCGCGCTAATTAGTACTCAACATCAAAATGGAGTGATATCAACGGTGTTTCATTTTACCGATGCCGTTTTGAGACGGTTTATCTTATAACGTGTGTGTCACGTGAGAGACTTTTTTTTAATTGTTTATTATTGCTACGGACACACAGAATAAAGGGAAATAGAGCTTGTTAATTAAAGTTAAATTGTAACGTTTAATTTCCAATCATTTCTCCTGTTTCACACACTTTGTTTTGGCTTCAGTAATAATACAGTATGTAATTAAACTTATCTTTAACAAAATATAATTCTGGATGGGTAGTTTCCGTCTGACATCGACGCCGGTCACAGCTCGTGTCGTCCACTCGGCCCTGGCCTCCGCAGACGGCGTCTTTGCTCCACTTGGCCCCGGTAGTCGCTCCGGATTCTTGGCCTCCGCAGACTGAGATACGATGGTGTGCGTCCCGATCCCAGACAAGAGCTAGCCCCCGACGAAAGCTATGGAGAACCGGGTGGCAGTTGAGCTAGCCTCTCGTCCCGACGTGGAATTACCCTCAGATATTGACTTTAACTGCCGACTAACATGACGTTTAGTCTATTATAGCTTAGGTGGTTCTCCTCGATTCAGAAAATCCACCTCTTAATATACCCTACGGTTACTAAGTAAATTCTAAAAACATGACTACAAATATTTGGAGAGGAAATGATCTTACAAAGGAAAATACTTGTATTGAAAAGAGGCTTCCTAAATGTGTGCCAAACAACAGATAAAAGATGTACACAGAATTAATGACTTCCCCAGGCCTATTCATAAGGAACAATACATCTTGGCCTGAAAAGAAAACATCTAACCTAACATATTCACCTGACCTTAACAAAGAACACTCCAGACCAGAGAGCGAAACAAATAAATTTCTTTCCTGACAGTGTGAACAACCATTATGTCACGTGTAAACGACCCCATTCCGCCTATCTATCGTCGGAACGGAAAGTCCCCCTTAAACGATAAAGACTTTTAAGACTGTGTGACTCGCTGCTGGTGCGCTGAAGGCATTACGTATGAGTCGCGCACCGTGACAAGTTGAAACAAATAGTCGTGTGTGTTAGAGATTGCTTGAAGAACCGTTTGGAAATATAATTTGGACATTTTTATTTCGCACAAATGGGTAAGTCTGTTTTGTGTTCCTCTCTTAAACTGTGGATTTTTATGAGAACATTATCTCATGCGTTACTTGGCAAGAATTAAAACCCTGCTTAAGACGAAGCCAAGAGATTGTTTCATAACTTGCAAGGTTAAGGGTGAGGCAACTTGTCGTACAGCAAAATAAAGAGGCTCTGAAGACTAGCCGTTCACAACATTCACCAACTCTGCTGTTTATAAGATTCAATACCACTTATCTCATCTTAAATCTAAATGTGATCATGCTACCAATATTCAAATTTTGAATCATTTTGTTTGTTAATCATTTTGTATATCCGAATTAACATTCGGGCAAATAACAGTTAACAACTTCATTATTCATATCCTTATACCAAATTGTGTACTTGTTTCAGTATTTGCAAAGTTGATTTGTCCCGATTTATCTTTCATGAAAATGTGACATAGTAAAGCTTTCATCTAAAGGTATTCAACAAAAGCCCTAATTTAACCAGTCCACCTTTCATTCTTAAGATATGAAGAAAACATCAGATTTATAAGGGGTATGAAAATCCAATAAGTGCATGACAAAGTAATGCAATACATAAATGCCCAGGGTCTCAGTCATGTAGCAGTACTCCTAACTAAGTATTGTAACATTGTAACCTCTTGAGCATTTTTAATTGCGATAGGGATTACCATTTAATTTGTTGACAATATAAAATAAATCAGATTGCGCTTCTGATGTAAAATTCACAATGTAAACACGTATTACAATTTAAGGCAGCAATAACATCAACCTGTACACTTGCAAATGGGTTTAATATTCAGCCATCACGGTCCGATGCCATATGCTGGTACGCGAAATATAGGGGCTTCTTTATGTTTTTTGAGATTAGGGACATTTAGATTTGCACGACGAGAACGTGGACTGCAACGTGTGACATCCTTTTAAGGCAATATGACGTCCTTTTAAGGCACTGCCGGGCACTGCCAGTGCCTTTAAAGGACGTCACATTGCCTTAAAAGGATGTCACACCTAGCACAATAACAGCTCACGGAGAGGTGAATATTTAATCGACACAGCACTGTGTTACCAACCCTTCATCATCAGTAAATACATGCACACTAGAACATGCATAGCTTATGAAAATAGGTATGTCTACTTATTTCCTTAATTTCGAACCCATTAAAACTCATCATTTGTATACAAAATGCTGTAAGTATGTGTCACCAGGGAAAACAAGTATAAAGGGGTGTTTTTTTTAGTTTGGACGCCGTCCGCGCGGTGTAAATACCGAGAAAATTGAAGTGTGAAAAAAGTATATTGCTTGTTTTTATACTATGGTTTTGCTAAGGAATGTAATTTTTTAATACAACACAACTTCAAAAACCTGTGAGGGGGTAGTCACTTCCGTCACCTTCACCCCTCTAATTCACTAAGCTTCCTTGCACTTCCGAACGGATGGGGGGGGGGGGGGGGGGGGGGCATTGGGCGCAGTTGTCCCCAAATGATATTCAAACGTGGTTTATTTCTAATTCGATACAAGTGATTTACAAATGTCGTTGAAATGGCATGATTTTCCCCAGAACTTTCGGGGATCTGCCCCCTGGACCCCACCATGGGACCTAAGGCGGCCCCTAAGGCGGCTCATCTAATCGTAATTTAATGCATAAAACCCCCGAGCGTCAGGGGCTCCGCCCCCTGGACCCCAATCCAATAAGTGACCTGCATGCCAGTGTCACAAATAAGGTATCAAAATATGCTCTTCTGACCGTAATTAAATGCCTAAAACACCTGAGCTTCCGGGGCTCCGCCCCTTGACATCCGCCGGGGCTTAGCCACTGGACCCCACGCCAATTTACGCTCCACTTTGCTTTGCTTTGCTTTGCTCTACCTGATCGTAAATACTTTAGCCCCCCCCCCCCCCCTCCCCCACTTTGAAAACGTTCCCAGGGCCTGCATAACATGTAAGAGTGGTGGTGATGAGAACGTTTTTGCTCATTACGCCACTGCTCCCTCGTCCCTCACATTTCGCCCCCCCCGGTCATGATAACAAATCGCTGTCCCTGGTATGATCACTAGTACGCTGAGCAATTACACCACCGGTAAAGGAAAATCCAACCTAAGTTAATAGACAACTACTTTAAAACAAGCAGAAAAAGAAAGCAGACTGGTGAAAGTTCGCATGAAATTGGACAAAAAAGGTATGCAATAATTGTTTAAACATAAAAATACTAGAATGTCAATTTTTCAAAATGAATGACTCGTGTTCTTTTTTGGTAGTGCCCAAGACGAAGAAGGCACTTGGGAGAAAAGCAGATATTAATTCTATTTTTGTATTCGACAAACCGGAGCGTTGTCAACGAATAAATACGTCACAGTGACCAAATTGCCAATTTGAGAATCCCCAATTTGAGAATCGCATAGATTTAGTGATCTCATAATTAAAACATTCATAACTTTCTTATTATGGGGCCGAATCATGCCTTATTTCTTTTCTTTCACACAGATGAACTTTTTGCAAACTGAAAGGGTGGATTGTCCCTAAAGAAACACATGTAAACTAACAAATTCAAATTGTACGCATACTTATTATTTAAAGGTTGTTCTTGGCAACATGAAAGCCTGCCCAAGGCTAGCACTAACATAGCAACAAATAATGTATGCTGACTGAATGAATTCGTCACCAGGAAATATACATCCATAAATCTTCATATATTAGTAAACCGGTCTATTTTAGTATTGACGGACAAAGAAAGAGAACAAAATATACAGTTCCTCATTCTACCCTCAACAATTGCTGTGGTAGACAAAGGAACATCCCTTCACTGCTATTTTGTAAAAATGTGTAGAACAGTTGAATATAGATGTGACACCTGTTCTACACATCTTTACATAATAGCAGTGAATGGACGTTCCTTTGTCTACCACAGCAATTTTTGAGGGTAGAATGAGGAACTGAATATATTTTGTCCTCTTTTTTTGTCCGTCATGTTCATAGAGTATACTAGTACTAAGTGCAAGAAAGGGGGTAATGCCATAAAACAAAGAGTTCATATTTGGACCTCGGTACTAAATTTTTAGTTTTTACTTGGTATTCTCTCTTGAAACAAAAGACGACCAACTATCGATTCCCTGTTAATATATTACAAAATATATATGCATGTCTGGCCCCCGATACTATTTTTCTCTTGAAACTAAAAGCAATCAACTCATAACACAATCTTTTTGCATGTTTGGCCATCGATATTCAACATTCAGCTATAATGGTGTTTTCTCTTAATACAAAAAGCAATTAATTTTTATAGATTCACCTGTTAGTATATAACACAATCTATATGCATAATTAATGGCATTTATTTCACATACTGCGACAGGTGTTATTTCCGGTAAGTCTGTGGAATTATCTGTTTTCACGAATAATTTTCCATAGGAAGTAGGCCTACATAATTATGCGTACAGATGTCGAATGGGAATGCAAAGGAGACCTGAATATATGACAAGCCATGTATAGAAGTGTAAATGTGTCGAGGTGTCATAGTCGAGTGGCAATTGACTTGAAAAACAAATTAAAGGGCGTGGGTTCGATCTCAGACCCGGCACTAAACTTCTGTGGCAAGTCATTAATCTACATTTGCCAGTCCATTGCAAGAAGATAAATGGGGACCTGTTTGGATGACCAAAGTCTGTTTGTCAGCAACTGCCATATGCCCTTACAGTGACCATGATAGGGATACTCCCCATGAAATGGAGATAGTGCACATTGTGCGTGAATGAATCCAATGACCAGGGTAATCATATCTGTAAAGCGCAATTAGAGACGGTATTTCGTATTAAGCTCTCTTGTATTTCATTGCTCGGTATTTCCCTTTTTTTTTTGTATTTACGCCTCCTTCTGATTTTTAAATTCCTTTATTGATACTCTACTTTGTTAAATGTTTATCTAATTGTCAAAGGGAAGGGTATAAAAGTAAATGTCAATAACCCTTTTTGTTTGTTTGTTTGCTTTACCTGTATTCTAATAAAGGATGTGTATGCTTGTATTAAAGCAGGGGCGGCGATTTCCTTTCATGACCGGTGGGGGGGGGGGGGGATGCGAGGGGCGAGGGACCAGTGGCGTAATGAGCAAACACGTTTCGGGGGGGGGGGGGGCAGACACAAATCCGCATCACCCCCACTCTTACATGTTACATGCAAGCCCCGCAGGGCGTTTTTCAAAGTGTGTGTGTGTGGGGGGGGGGGGGGCTAAAGTATTTAAGATCAGGTACAGCAAAGTGAGCGTAAATTGGCGTGGGGTCCAAGGGCAAAGCCCCGGCGGAGGTTAAGGGTCGTAGCCCCATGAAGCTCAGGGGGTTTAGGCATTAAATTGCGAACAGATGAGAAACCAGGGGCCGCCTTAGGACCCTTGGTGGGGTCCAGGGGCAGAGCTCCCGGAAGCTCCCGGAAAACCATGCCATTTCAGCAAAATTTGTAAATCACTGGTATCGAATTTGAAATAAACCAAGTTTCAATTTTATTAGGGGGCAGCTGCCCCCTCCCTCACCCCGCCCCATCAGAGGGAGCATAGTGAACGAGAGGGGTGAAGGTGACGGAAGTGACTACCCCCTCACAGGTTTTTGAAGTTTTGTTATATTACAAATTACATTCCTTAGCAAAACTATAGCATAAAAATAAGCAATATACTTTTTTCACACTTCACTTTTCTACAATTTTTATTTGAACACTTTGAAGGATATTGTGCGAGGGAGCGAAACTCCCGAGCAAGAAGTTTTTTTCTTACACAAAAATGAGTATTAAATTTAAACATGGTCTTCAACTTCGGAAACACGATATAACCAGATCAAATCGAGAGTCGAATCGGATTTTAATATATGAGCTATTAAAGGAAGTGATATATTAATGGAGGGGGGAGGGGGCACCGGTCCTACTTCAACGGAAAAATGCAAAATTGTGAGTCATGTTAGTAATATAAGGGTGTGGAAGAGGGGATTCTTTTATCTTATCTTCTCCATACCTTCCACATTTCCTTTCTTTGTTTCTTATTGAATTGGATTGAATTGGTTTGGTTTATTGAGAAATCACATCAAACAAGCAGCTCGCAGGCTGAAAATGTTCAATTTACAACAAGTTAAAAATATAGAGAGATATAAACATATACAAAACTAAAATACATATTGTAAGTCAACCTTTGCAGAAATTATTTAGCATTGGTAAGATGAAATCGAAATTGCAAAAAAAAGTTATAAGTTTAATGTAATAATATACTTTCACGTTGAAAGACCATTACGGTGGGAAGGAGAGAAAGGAGAAGAAAAAATGGAAGTTGTTTGAGCGAAAGAGTTGAGAAAGTATTTAACAATTGCAATACAATTGCTATAACAAATGTTCTTCTTCCCCCTTTGTAGCCATTCGATTTGGGGCAAGGGGGAGGGGAGATTATTATACGTGCCCCATGTGCCCCCGTAGATACATCGCTAGTAAGCGTAGAATGATGAACATGATGAGGAAGAAGTATGAAACATATCATCATAAGTACCGATGTATCAAAATCAACTAGAATTCATTTACTTGGATTAAGGAGTATTTGAGTGCCAGACACGGGACATGGATGTTCATTCATATCCTCTTAATTGAACTAATGTCCAATAAGTGTTATGAACAACTATTCTAAACGAATATAACATTTAAAGCCTCTTATTTCCGCTTTGTTCTTTTTTTGCAATCACATAATATCACACCGATGCTGAGGTTAATTTCTCTTAAGTTCTAAAAATAACAATCACTTTTGGCATGAGCTGAGATTCCGGAAATGAGAAAATCATTTTATTTTATTTCTTCTTCTTCTTCTTTCTCTTCTTCTTGTTATTAGTACGCTGTTGCGCATAAAGTTGTACTATTTTTTCTCCATGAATCTTTAGATTAATCAGTGCAGCTCTGAGAAAATATGAACTATATATATTTATAATGAATCAATTTGTCACAGTAATTTCATGAATATAGATAAAGGAAAAAAATGATTACGTACTTTATAGCCAAAATGGATTATTGTTATTACTATTATTTCATTATGATTGGTATTATTACCATCAATATCATCATCATCGTCATCATTATCATCATCATTATCATCATCATCACAATCATCATCATCATCATCATCATCACAATCATCATCATCATCACAATCATTATCATCATCATAATCATCATCATTATCATCATCATCATCATCATCATTATCATCATCATCATCATCATCACAATAATCATCACAATCATCATCATCATCATCACAATCATTATCAGTATCATAATCATCATCATTATCATCATCATCACAATCATTATCATCATAATCATCATCATCATCATCATCATCATTATCATCACAATCATCATCCTCATCATCATCATCATCGTCACAACCATCATCGTCATCATCATCATCACAATCATCATCATCATCATCACCATCATCATCACAATCGTTATCATCTTAATCATTATCATCATCATCATCATCATCATTACAATCAGCATCATCACAATCATCATCATCATCATCATCATCACCATCACAATCATCATCATCATTATCAATAAATAAACTATTTTTTATAGTGTGACACTTTTAGCACTGAATGCCTTTCTCGTCACCCTTCCATTGATTGCCGATAGGGACTTTTAGATTTGCGTGGACTGATACGTCGACCGTAGCAATCCACATTGTTTTCGTGCAAATCTAAAAGTCCCTATTATTAGCGATAGAAGACCAAAACCAGTCTATCATAATCCACCTTTTTTTTTTTACTAATTAAGAAGAGTATCGTCATGAACAGTATACGGCAATTATTTCAGTGGCAACGTGTGCATGACACGTGAGTTTGGATAAGCGAACGTGTGCGTTTAAATAGTGCAGCCTGGAGCGTACGAAACCTCAATTCTTGAATGTCTACACTAAATAGATGACATTGGTTCAAGTAGTGGTCATAATATGACTCACAAGCCTATTTATATTTCTCCACTGCTTCAGATTGTATCCGCCTGTAATGTAGAAGCGGAAATACTAGTGCCTAGTTGGTGCTTATCTTACGTAATCAAAGTTAATATAGAAAGCATCATAGTATAGGAAAGAAAGCGACGGAATGATACATAGGGTGTTTTACAGCTATCTGAGAACATGTTCGTTCGTTCGTCTCTCCTTCGATCAAGATTAATATATCTTAATGTATCTTAGAATCCTATCTCTATCTTAATGTATCTTAATGTATCTTAATGTATCTTAGAGTCCTATCTCTATCTTAATGTTTCTTAATGTATCTTAACGTATCTTAATGTATCTTAGAGTCCTATCTCGCACCACGGGGCAACGTGTCTGACACGGCTGGTTGTAGCAACTAGTCCGAAGATTAAGATTAAGAACATGTAGAATGTTATAATGGCATCATGTTCGAAAGTTGAAGCAAACTGACGAGAAATTTCCTTTTTCATAATGTAATCTACATTTGCCAGTCCATTGCAAGAAGATAAATGGGGACCTGTTTGTCAGCAACTGCCATATGCCCTTACAGTGACCATGATAGGGATACTCCCCATGAAATGGAGATAGTGCACATTGTGCGTGAATGAATCCAATGACCAGGGTAATCATATCTGTAAAACGCAATTAGAGACGGTATTTCGTATTAAGCTCTCTTGTATTTCATTGCTCGGTATTCCCCTTTTTTTTGTATTTACGCCTCCTTCTGATTTTTAAATTCCTTTATTGATACTCTACTTTGTTAAATGTTTATCTAATTGTCAAAGGGAAGGGTATAAAAGTAAATTTCAATAACCCTTTTTGTTTGTTTGTTTGCTTAACCTGTATTCTAATACAGGATGTGTATGCTTGTAAGCAGGGGCGGCGATTTCCTTTCATGACCGGTGGGGGGGTGGGGGATGCGAGGGACGAGGGACCAGTGGCGTAATGAGCAAACACGTTTGGGGGGGGGGGCAGACAAAAATCCGCATCACCCCCACTCTTACATGTTACATGCAAGCCCCGCAGGGCGTTTTTCAAAGTGTGTGTGTGTGTGTGGGGGGGGGGGGGCTAAAGTATTTAAGATCAGGTACAGCAAAGTGAGCGTAAATTGGCGTGGGGTCCAAGGGGAAAGCCCCGGCGGGGGTCAAGGGTCGTAGCCCCATGAAGCTCAGGGGGTTTAGGCATTAAATTACGATCAGATGAGAAACCAGGGGCAGAGCTCCCGGAAGCTCCCGGAAAACCATGCAATTTCAGCAACATTTGTAAATCACTGGTATCGAATTTGAAATAAACCAAGTTTCAATTTTATTAGGGGGCAGCTGCCCCCTCCCTCACCCCGCCCCATCAGAGGGAGCATAGTGAACGAGAGGGGTGAAGGTGACGGAAGTGACTACCCCCTCACAGGTTTTTGAAGTTTTGTTATATTACAAATTACATTCCTTAGCAAAACTATAGCATAAAAATAAGCAATATACTTTTTTCACACTTCACTTTTCTACAATTTTTATTTGAACACTTTGAAGGATATTGTGCGAGGGAGCGAAACTCCCGAGCAAGAAGTTTTTTTCTTACACAAAAATGAGTATTAAATTTAAACATGGTCTTCAACTTCGGAAACACGATATAACCAGATCAAATCGAGAGTCGAATCGGATTTTAATATATGAGCTATTAAAGGAAGTGATATATTAATGGAGGGGGGAGGGGGCACCGGTCCTACTTCAACGGAAAAATGCAAAATTGTGAGTCATGTTAGTAATATAAGGGTGTGGAAGAGGGGATTCTTTTATCTTATCTTCTCCATACCTTCCACATTTCCTTTCTTTGTTTCTTATTGAATTGGATTGAATTGGTTTGGTTTATTGAGAAATCACATCAAACAAGCAGCTCGCAGGCTGAAAATGTTCAATTTACAACAAGTTAAAAATATAGAGAGATATAAACATATACAAAACTAAAATACATATTGTAAGTCAACCTTTGCAGAAATTATTTAGCATTGGTAAGATGAAATCGAAATTGCAAAAAAAAGTTATAAGTTTAATGTAATAATATACTTTCACGTTGAAAGACCATTACGGTGGGAAGGAGAGAAAGGAGAAGAAAAAATGGAAGTTGTTTGAGCGAAAGAGTTGAGAAAGTATTTAACAATTGCAATACAATTGCTATAACAAATGTTCTTCTTCCCCCTTTGTAGCCATTCGATTTGGGGCAAGGGGGAGGGGAGATTATTATACGTGCCCCATGTGCCCCCGTAGATACATCGCTAGTAAGCGTAGAATGATGAACATGATGAGGAAGAAGTATGAAACATATCATCATAAGTACCGATGTATCAAAATCAACTAGAATTCATTTACTTGGATTAAGGAGTATTTGAGTGCCAGACACGGGACATGGATGTTCATTCATATCCTCTTAATTGAACTAATGTCCAATAAGTGTTATGAACAACTATTCTAAACGAATATAACATTTAAAGCCTCTTATTTCCGCTTTGTTCTTTTTTTGCAATCACATAATATCACACCGATGCTGAGGTTAATTTCTCTTAAGTTCTAAAAATAACAATCACTTTTGGCATGAGCTGAGATTCCGGAAATGAGAAAATCATTTTATTTTATTTCTTCTTCTTCTTCTTTCTCTTCTTCTTGTTATTAGTACGCTGTTGCGCATAAAGTTGTACTATTTTTTCTCCATGAATCTTTAGATTAATCAGTGCAGCTCTGAGAAAATATGAACTATATATATTTATAATGAATCAATTTGTCACAGTAATTTCATGAATATAGATAAAGGAAAAAAATGATTACGTACTTTATAGCCAAAATGGATTATTGTTATTACTATTATTTCATTATGATTGGTATTATTACCATCAATATCATCATCATCGTCATCATTATCATCATCATTATCATCATCATCACAATCATCATCATCATCATCATCATCACAATCATCATCATCATCACAATCATTATCATCATCATAATCATCATCATTATCATCATCATCATCATCATCATTATCATCATCATCATCATCATCACAATAATCATCACAATCATCATCATCATCATCACAATCATTATCAGTATCATAATCATCATCATTATCATCATCATCACAATCATTATCATCATAATCATCATCATCATCATCATCATCATTATCATCACAATCATCATCCTCATCATCATCATCATCGTCACAACCATCATCGTCATCATCATCATCACAATCATCATCATCATCATCACCATCATCATCACAATCGTTATCATCTTAATCATTATCATCATCATCATCATCATCATTACAATCAGCATCATCACAATCATCATCATCATCATCATCATCACCATCACAATCATCATCATCATTATCAATAAATAAACTATTTTTTATAGTGTGACACTTTTAGCACTGAATGCCTTTCTCGTCACCCTTCCATTGATTGCCGATAGGGACTTTTAGATTTGCGTGGACTGATACGTCGACCGTAGCAATCCACATTGTTTTCGTGCAAATCTAAAAGTCCCTATTATTAGCGATAGAAGACCAAAACCAGTCTATCATAATCCACCTTTTTTTTTTTACTAATTAAGAAGAGTATCGTCATGAACAGTATACGGCAATTATTTCAGTGGCAACGTGTGCATGACACGTGAGTTTGGATAAGCGAACGTGTGCGTTTAAATAGTGCAGCCTGGAGCGTACGAAACCTCAATTCTTGAATGTCTACACTAAATAGATGACATTGGTTCAAGTAGTGGTCATAATATGACTCACAAGCCTATTTATATTTCTCCACTGCTTCAGATTGTATCCGCCTGTAATGTAGAAGCGGAAATACTAGTGCCTAGTTGGTGCTTATCTTACGTAATCAAAGTTAATATAGAAAGCATCATAGTATAGGAAAGAAAGCGACGGAATGATACATAGGGTGTTTTACAGCTATCTGAGAACATGTTCGTTCGTTCGTCTCTCCTTCGATCAAGATTAATATATCTTAATGTATCTTAGAATCCTATCTCTATCTTAATGTATCTTAATGTATCTTAATGTATCTTAGAGTCCTATCTCTATCTTAATGTTTCTTAATGTATCTTAACGTATCTTAATGTATCTTAGAGTCCTATCTCGCACCACGGGGCAACGTGTCTGACACGGCTGGTTGTAGCAACTAGTCCGAAGATTAAGATTAAGAACATGTAGAATGTTATAATGGCATCATGTTCGAAAGTTGAAGCAAACTGACGAGAAATTTCCTTTTTCATAATGTAATCTACATTTGCCAGTCCATTGCAAGAAGATAAATGGGGACCTGTTTGTCAGCAACTGCCATATGCCCTTACAGTGACCATGATAGGGATACTCCCCATGAAATGGAGATAGTGCACATTGTGCGTGAATGAATCCAATGACCAGGGTAATCATATCTGTAAAACGCAATTAGAGACGGTATTTCGTATTAAGCTCTCTTGTATTTCATTGCTCGGTATTCCCCTTTTTTTTGTATTTACGCCTCCTTCTGATTTTTAAATTCCTTTATTGATACTCTACTTTGTTAAATGTTTATCTAATTGTCAAAGGGAAGGGTATAAAAGTAAATTTCAATAACCCTTTTTGTTTGTTTGTTTGCTTAACCTGTATTCTAATACAGGATGTGTATGCTTGTAAGCAGGGGCGGCGATTTCCTTTCATGACCGGTGGGGGGGTGGGGGATGCGAGGGACGAGGGACCAGTGGCGTAATGAGCAAACACGTTTGGGGGGGGGGCAGACAAAAATCCGCATCACCCCCACTCTTACATGTTACATGCAAGCCCCGCAGGGCGTTTTTCAAAGTGTGTGTGTGTGTGTGGGGGGGGGGGGGCTAAAGTATTTAAGATCAGGTACAGCAAAGTGAGCGTAAATTGGCGTGGGGTCCAAGGGGAAAGCCCCGGCGGGGGTCAAGGGTCGTAGCCCCATGAAGCTCAGGGGGTTTAGGCATTAAATTACGATCAGATGAGAAACCAGGGGCAGAGCTCCCGGAAGCTCCCGGAAAACCATGCAATTTCAGCAACATTTGTAAATCACTGGTATCGAATTTGAAATAAACCAAGTTTCAATTTTATTAGGGGGCAGCTGCCCCCTCCCTCACCCCGCCCCATCAGAGGGAGCATAGTGAACGAGAGGGGTGAAGGTGACGGAAGTGACTACCCCCTCACAGGTTTTTGAAGTTTTGTTATATTACAAATTACATTCCTTAGCAAAACTATAGCATAAAAATAAGCAATATACTTTTTTCACACTTCACTTTTCTACAATTTTTATTTGAACACTTTGAAGGATATTGTGCGAGGGAGCGAAACTCCCGAGCAAGAAGTTTTTTTCTTACACAAAAATGAGTATTAAATTTAAACATGGTCTTCAACTTCGGAAACACGATATAACCAGATCAAATCGAGAGTCGAATCGGATTTTAATATATGAGCTATTAAAGGAAGTGATATATTAATGGAGGGGGGAGGGGGCACCGGTCCTACTTCAACGGAAAAATGCAAAATTGTGAGTCATGTTAGTAATATAAGGGTGTGGAAGAGGGGATTCTTTTATCTTATCTTCTCCATACCTTCCACATTTCCTTTCTTTGTTTCTTATTGAATTGGATTGAATTGGTTTGGTTTATTGAGAAATCACATCAAACAAGCAGCTCGCAGGCTGAAAATGTTCAATTTACAACAAGTTAAAAATATAGAGAGATATAAACATATACAAAACTAAAATACATATTGTAAGTCAACCTTTGCAGAAATTATTTAGCATTGGTAAGATGAAATCGAAATTGCAAAAAAAAGTTATAAGTTTAATGTAATAATATACTTTCACGTTGAAAGACCATTACGGTGGGAAGGAGAGAAAGGAGAAGAAAAAATGGAAGTTGTTTGAGCGAAAGAGTTGAGAAAGTATTTAACAATTGCAATACAATTGCTATAACAAATGTTCTTCTTCCCCCTTTGTAGCCATTCGATTTGGGGCAAGGGGGAGGGGAGATTATTATACGTGCCCCATGTGCCCCCGTAGATACATCGCTAGTAAGCGTAGAATGATGAACATGATGAGGAAGAAGTATGAAACATATCATCATAAGTACCGATGTATCAAAATCAACTAGAATTCATTTACTTGGATTAAGGAGTATTTGAGTGCCAGACACGGGACATGGATGTTCATTCATATCCTCTTAATTGAACTAATGTCCAATAAGTGTTATGAACAACTATTCTAAACGAATATAACATTTAAAGCCTCTTATTTCCGCTTTGTTCTTTTTTTGCAATCACATAATATCACACCGATGCTGAGGTTAATTTCTCTTAAGTTCTAAAAATAACAATCACTTTTGGCATGAGCTGAGATTCCGGAAATGAGAAAATCATTTTATTTTATTTCTTCTTCTTCTTCTTTCTCTTCTTCTTGTTATTAGTACGCTGTTGCGCATAAAGTTGTACTATTTTTTCTCCATGAATCTTTAGATTAATCAGTGCAGCTCTGAGAAAATATGAACTATATATATTTATAATGAATCAATTTGTCACAGTAATTTCATGAATATAGATAAAGGAAAAAAATGATTACGTACTTTATAGCCAAAATGGATTATTGTTATTACTATTATTTCATTATGATTGGTATTATTACCATCAATATCATCATCATCGTCATCATTATCATCATCATTATCATCATCATCACAATCATCATCATCATCATCATCATCACAATCATCATCATCATCACAATCATTATCATCATCATAATCATCATCATTATCATCATCATCATCATCATCATTATCATCATCATCATCATCATCACAATAATCATCACAATCATCATCATCATCATCACAATCATTATCAGTATCATAATCATCATCATTATCATCATCATCACAATCATTATCATCATAATCATCATCATCATCATCATCATCATTATCATCACAATCATCATCCTCATCATCATCATCATCGTCACAACCATCATCGTCATCATCATCATCACAATCATCATCATCATCATCACCATCATCATCACAATCGTTATCATCTTAATCATTATCATCATCATCATCATCATCATTACAATCAGCATCATCACAATCATCATCATCATCATCATCATCACCATCACAATCATCATCATCATTATCAATAAATAAACTATTTTTTATAGTGTGACACTTTTAGCACTGAATGCCTTTCTCGTCACCCTTCCATTGATTGCCGATAGGGACTTTTAGATTTGCGTGGACTGATACGTCGACCGTAGCAATCCACATTGTTTTCGTGCAAATCTAAAAGTCCCTATTATTAGCGATAGAAGACCAAAACCAGTCTATCATAATCCACCTTTTTTTTTTTACTAATTAAGAAGAGTATCGTCATGAACAGTATACGGCAATTATTTCAGTGGCAACGTGTGCATGACACGTGAGTTTGGATAAGCGAACGTGTGCGTTTAAATAGTGCAGCCTGGAGCGTACGAAACCTCAATTCTTGAATGTCTACACTAAATAGATGACATTGGTTCAAGTAGTGGTCATAATATGACTCACAAGCCTATTTATATTTCTCCACTGCTTCAGATTGTATCCGCCTGTAATGTAGAAGCGGAAATACTAGTGCCTAGTTGGTGCTTATCTTACGTAATCAAAGTTAATATAGAAAGCATCATAGTATAGGAAAGAAAGCGACGGAATGATACATAGGGTGTTTTACAGCTATCTGAGAACATGTTCGTTCGTTCGTCTCTCCTTCGATCAAGATTAATATATCTTAATGTATCTTAGAATCCTATCTCTATCTTAATGTATCTTAATGTATCTTAATGTATCTTAGAGTCCTATCTCTATCTTAATGTTTCTTAATGTATCTTAACGTATCTTAATGTATCTTAGAGTCCTATCTCGCACCACGGGGCAACGTGTCTGACACGGCTGGTTGTAGCAACTAGTCCGAAGATTAAGATTAAGAACATGTAGAATGTTATAATGGCATCATGTTCGAAAGTTGAAGCAAACTGACGAGAAATTTCCTTTTTCATAATGTAATCTACATTTGCCAGTCCATTGCAAGAAGATAAATGGGGACCTGTTTGTCAGCAACTGCCATATGCCCTTACAGTGACCATGATAGGGATACTCCCCATGAAATGGAGATAGTGCACATTGTGCGTGAATGAATCCAATGACCAGGGTAATCATATCTGTAAAACGCAATTAGAGACGGTATTTCGTATTAAGCTCTCTTGTATTTCATTGCTCGGTATTCCCCTTTTTTTTGTATTTACGCCTCCTTCTGATTTTTAAATTCCTTTATTGATACTCTACTTTGTTAAATGTTTATCTAATTGTCAAAGGGAAGGGTATAAAAGTAAATTTCAATAACCCTTTTTGTTTGTTTGTTTGCTTAACCTGTATTCTAATACAGGATGTGTATGCTTGTAAGCAGGGGCGGCGATTTCCTTTCATGACCGGTGGGGGGGTGGGGGATGCGAGGGACGAGGGACCAGTGGCGTAATGAGCAAACACGTTTGGGGGGGGGCAGACAAAAATCCGCATCACCCCCACTCTTACATGTTACATGCAAGCCCCGCAGGGCGTTTTTCAAAGTGTGTGTGTGTGTGTGGGGGGGGGGGGGGCTAAAGTATTTAAGATCAGGTACAGCAAAGTGAGCGTAAATTGGCGTGGGGTCCAAGGGGAAAGCCCCGGCGGGGGTCAAGGGTCGTAGCCCCATGAAGCTCAGGGGGTTTAGGCATTAAATTACGATCAGATGAGAAACCAGGGGCAGAGCTCCCGGAAGCTCCCGGAAAACCATGCAATTTCAGCAACATTTGTAAATCACTGGTATCGAATTTGAAATAAACCAAGTTTCAATTTTATTAGGGGGCAGCTGCCCCCTCCCTCACCCCGCCCCATCAGAGGGAGCATAGTGAACGAGAGGGGTGAAGGTGACGGAAGTGACTACCCCCTCACAGGTTTTTGAAGTTTTGTTATATTACAAATTACATTCCTTAGCAAAACTATAGCATAAAAATAAGCAATATACTTTTTTCACACTTCACTTTTCTACAATTTTTATTTGAACACTTTGAAGGATATTGTGCGAGGGAGCGAAACTCCCGAGCAAGAAGTTTTTTTCTTACACAAAAATGAGTATTAAATTTAAACATGGTCTTCAACTTCGGAAACACGATATAACCAGATCAAATCGAGAGTCGAATCGGATTTTAATATATGAGCTATTAAAGGAAGTGATATATTAATGGAGGGGGGAGGGGGCACCGGTCCTACTTCAACGGAAAAATGCAAAATTGTGAGTCATGTTAGTAATATAAGGGTGTGGAAGAGGGGATTCTTTTATCTTATCTTCTCCATACCTTCCACATTTCCTTTCTTTGTTTCTTATTGAATTGGATTGAATTGGTTTGGTTTATTGAGAAATCACATCAAACAAGCAGCTCGCAGGCTGAAAATGTTCAATTTACAACAAGTTAAAAATATAGAGAGATATAAACATATACAAAACTAAAATACATATTGTAAGTCAACCTTTGCAGAAATTATTTAGCATTGGTAAGATGAAATCGAAATTGCAAAAAAAAGTTATAAGTTTAATGTAATAATATACTTTCACGTTGAAAGACCATTACGGTGGGAAGGAGAGAAAGGAGAAGAAAAAATGGAAGTTGTTTGAGCGAAAGAGTTGAGAAAGTATTTAACAATTGCAATACAATTGCTATAACAAATGTTCTTCTTCCCCCTTTGTAGCCATTCGATTTGGGGCAAGGGGGAGGGGAGATTATTATACGTGCCCCATGTGCCCCCGTAGATACATCGCTAGTAAGCGTAGAATGATGAACATGATGAGGAAGAAGTATGAAACATATCATCATAAGTACCGATGTATCAAAATCAACTAGAATTCATTTACTTGGATTAAGGAGTATTTGAGTGCCAGACACGGGACATGGATGTTCATTCATATCCTCTTAATTGAACTAATGTCCAATAAGTGTTATGAACAACTATTCTAAACGAATATAACATTTAAAGCCTCTTATTTCCGCTTTGTTCTTTTTTTGCAATCACATAATATCACACCGATGCTGAGGTTAATTTCTCTTAAGTTCTAAAAATAACAATCACTTTTGGCATGAGCTGAGATTCCGGAAATGAGAAAATCATTTTATTTTATTTCTTCTTCTTCTTCTTTCTCTTCTTCTTGTTATTAGTACGCTGTTGCGCATAAAGTTGTACTATTTTTTCTCCATGAATCTTTAGATTAATCAGTGCAGCTCTGAGAAAATATGAACTATATATATTTATAATGAATCAATTTGTCACAGTAATTTCATGAATATAGATAAAGGAAAAAAATGATTACGTACTTTATAGCCAAAATGGATTATTGTTATTACTATTATTTCATTATGATTGGTATTATTACCATCAATATCATCATCATCGTCATCATTATCATCATCATTATCATCATCATCACAATCATCATCATCATCATCATCATCACAATCATCATCATCATCACAATCATTATCATCATCATAATCATCATCATTATCATCATCATCATCATCATCATTATCATCATCATCATCATCATCACAATAATCATCACAATCATCATCATCATCATCACAATCATTATCAGTATCATAATCATCATCATTATCATCATCATCACAATCATTATCATCATAATCATCATCATCATCATCATCATCATTATCATCACAATCATCATCCTCATCATCATCATCATCGTCACAACCATCATCGTCATCATCATCATCACAATCATCATCATCATCATCACCATCATCATCACAATCGTTATCATCTTAATCATTATCATCATCATCATCATCATCATTACAATCAGCATCATCACAATCATCATCATCATCATCATCATCACCATCACAATCATCATCATCATTATCAATAAATAAACTATTTTTTATAGTGTGACACTTTTAGCACTGAATGCCTTTCTCGTCACCCTTCCATTGATTGCCGATAGGGACTTTTAGATTTGCGTGGACTGATACGTCGACCGTAGCAATCCACATTGTTTTCGTGCAAATCTAAAAGTCCCTATTATTAGCGATAGAAGACCAAAACCAGTCTATCATAATCCACCTTTTTTTTTTTACTAATTAAGAAGAGTATCGTCATGAACAGTATACGGCAATTATTTCAGTGGCAACGTGTGCATGACACGTGAGTTTGGATAAGCGAACGTGTGCGTTTAAATAGTGCAGCCTGGAGCGTACGAAACCTCAATTCTTGAATGTCTACACTAAATAGATGACATTGGTTCAAGTAGTGGTCATAATATGACTCACAAGCCTATTTATATTTCTCCACTGCTTCAGATTGTATCCGCCTGTAATGTAGAAGCGGAAATACTAGTGCCTAGTTGGTGCTTATCTTACGTAATCAAAGTTAATATAGAAAGCATCATAGTATAGGAAAGAAAGCGACGGAATGATACATAGGGTGTTTTACAGCTATCTGAGAACATGTTCGTTCGTTCGTCTCTCCTTCGATCAAGATTAATATATCTTAATGTATCTTAGAATCCTATCTCTATCTTAATGTATCTTAATGTATCTTAATGTATCTTAGAGTCCTATCTCTATCTTAATGTTTCTTAATGTATCTTAACGTATCTTAATGTATCTTAGAGTCCTATCTCGCACCACGGGGCAACGTGTCTGACACGGCTGGTTGTAGCAACTAGTCCGAAGATTAAGATTAAGAACATGTAGAATGTTATAATGGCATCATGTTCGAAAGTTGAAGCAAACTGACGAGAAATTTCCTTTTTCATAATGTAATCTACATTTGCCAGTCCATTGCAAGAAGATAAATGGGGACCTGTTTGTCAGCAACTGCCATATGCCCTTACAGTGACCATGATAGGGATACTCCCCATGAAATGGAGATAGTGCACATTGTGCGTGAATGAATCCAATGACCAGGGTAATCATATCTGTAAAACGCAATTAGAGACGGTATTTCGTATTAAGCTCTCTTGTATTTCATTGCTCGGTATTCCCCTTTTTTTTGTATTTACGCCTCCTTCTGATTTTTAAATTCCTTTATTGATACTCTACTTTGTTAAATGTTTATCTAATTGTCAAAGGGAAGGGTATAAAAGTAAATTTCAATAACCCTTTTTGTTTGTTTGTTTGCTTAACCTGTATTCTAATACAGGATGTGTATGCTTGTAAGCAGGGGCGGCGATTTCCTTTCATGACCGGTGGGGGGGTGGGGGATGCGAGGGACGAGGGACCAGTGGCGTAATGAGCAAACACGTTTGGGGGGGGGGCAGACAAAAATCCGCATCACCCCCACTCTTACATGTTACATGCAAGCCCCGCAGGGCGTTTTTCAAAGTGTGTGTGTGTGTGTGGGGGGGGGGGGGGCTAAAGTATTTAAGATCAGGTACAGCAAAGTGAGCGTAAATTGGCGTGGGGTCCAAGGGGAAAGCCCCGGCGGGGGTCAAGGGTCGTAGCCCCATGAAGCTCAGGGGGTTTAGGCATTAAATTACGATCAGATGAGAAACCAGGGGCAGAGCTCCCGGAAGCTCCCGGAAAACCATGCAATTTCAGCAACATTTGTAAATCACTGGTATCGAATTTGAAATAAACCAAGTTTCAATTTTATTAGGGGGCAGCTGCCCCCTCCCTCACCCCGCCCCATCAGAGGGAGCATAGTGAACGAGAGGGGTGAAGGTGACGGAAGTGACTACCCCCTCACAGGTTTTTGAAGTTTTGTTATATTACAAATTAAATTCCTTAGCAAAACTATAGCATAAAAATAAGCAATATACTTTTTTCACACTTAACTTTTCTACAATTTTTATTTGAACACTTTGAAGGATATTATGCGAGGGAGCGAAACTCCCGAGCAAGAAGTTTTTTTCTTACACAAAAATGAGTATTAAATTTAAACATGGTCTTCAACTTCGGAAACACGATATAACCAGATCAAATCGAGAGTCGAATCGGATTTTAATATATGAGCTATTAAAGGAAGTGATATATTAATGGAGGGGGGAGGGGGCACCGGTCCTACTTCAACGGAAAAATGCAAAATTGTGAGTCATGTTAGTAATATAAGGGTGTGGAAGAGGGGATTCTTTTATCTTATCTTCTCCATACCTTCCACATTTCTTTTCTTTGTTTCTTATTGAACTGGATTGAATTGGTTTGGTTTATTGAGAAATCACATCAAACAAGCAGCTCGCAGGCTGAAAATGTTCAATTTACAACAAGTTAAAAATATAGAGAGATATAAACATATACAAAACTAAAATACATATTGTAAGTCAACCTTTGCAGAAATTATTTAGCATTGGTAAGATGAAATCGAAATTGCAAAACAAAGTTATAAGTTTAATGTAATAATATACTTTCACGTTGAAAGACCATTACGGTGGGAAGGAGAGAAAGGAGAAGAAAAAAATGGAAGTTGTTTGAGCGAAAGAGTTGAGAAAGTATTTAACAATTGCAATACAATTGCTATTACAAATGTTCTTCTTCCCCCTTTGTAGCCATTCGATTTGGGACAAGGGGGAGGGGAGATTATTATACGTGCCCCATGTGCCCCCGTAGATACATCGCTAGTAAGCGTAGAATGATGAACATGATGAGGAAGAAGTATGAAACATATCATCATAAGTACCGATGTATCAAAATCAACTAGAATTCATTTACTTGGATTAAGGAGTATTTGAGTGCCAGACACGGGACATGGATGTTCATTCATATCCTCTTAATTGAACTAATGTCCAATAAGTGTTATGAACAACTACCGTATTCTAAACGAATATAACATTTAAAGCCTCTTATTTCCGCTTTGTTCTTTTTTTGCAATCACATAATATCACACCGATGCTGAGGTTAATTTCTCTTAAGTTCTAAAAATAACAATCACTTTTGGCATGAGCTGAGATTCCGGAAATGAGAAAATCATTTTATTTTATTTCTTCTTCTTCTTCTTTCTCTTCTTCTTGTTATTAGTACGCTGTTGCGCATAAAGTTGTAATATTTTTTCTCCATGAATCTTTAGATTAATCAGTGCAGCTCTGAGAAAATATGAACTATATATATTTATAATGAATCAATTTGTCACAGTAATTTCATGAATATAGATAAAGGAAAAAAATGATTACGTACTTTATAGCCAAAATGGATTATTGTTATTACTATTATTTCATTATGATTGGTATTATTACCATCAATATCATCATCATCGTCATCATTATCATCATCATTATCATCATCATCACAATCATCATCATCATCATCATCACAATCATCATCACAATCATCATCATCATCACAATCATTATCATCATCATAATCATCATCATTATCATCATCATCATCATCATCATCATCATCATTATCATCATCATCATCACAATCATCATCACAATCATCATCATCATCATCACAATCATTATCATTATCATAATCATCATCATTATCATCATCATCACAATCATTATCATCATAATCATCATCATCATCATCATCATTATCATCACAATCATCATCCTCATCATCATCATCATCGTCACAACCATCATCGTCATCATCATCATCACAATCATCATCATCATCATCACCATCATCATCACAATCGTTATCATCATAATCATTATCATCATCATCATCATCATCATTACAATCAGCATCATCACAATCATCATCATCATCATCATCATCATCACCATCACAATCATCATCATCATTATCAATAAATAAACTTATTTTTATAGTGTGACACTTTTAGCACTGAATGCCTTTCTCGTCACCCTTCCATTGATTGCCGATAGGGACTTTTAGATTTGCGTGGACTGATACGTCGACCGTAGCAATCCACATTGTTTTCGTGCAAATCTAAAAGTCCCTATTATTAGCGATAGAAGACCAAAACCAGTCTATCATAATCCACTTTTTTTTTTACTAATTAAGAAGAGTATCGTCATGAACAGTATACGGCAATTATTTCAGTGGCAACGTGTGCATGACACGTGAGTTTGGATAAGCGAACGTGTGCGTTTAAATAGTGCAGCCTGGAGCGTACGAAACCTCAATTCTTGAATGTCTACACTAAATAGATGACATTGGTTCAAGTAGTGGTCATAATATGACTCACAAGCCTATTTATATTTCTGCACTGCTTCAGATTGTATCCGCCTGTAATGTAGAAGCGGAAATACTAGTGCCTAGTTGGTGCTTATCTTACGTAATCAAAGTTAATATAGAAAGCATCATAGTATAGGAAAGAAAGCGACGGAATGATACATAGGGTGTTTTACAGCTATCTGAGAACATTTTCGTTCGTTCGTCTCTCCTTCGATCAAGATTAATATATCTTAATGTATCTTAGAATCCTATCTCTATCTTAATGTATCTTACTGTATCTTAATGTATCTTAATGTATCTTAATGTATCTTAGAGTCCTATCTCTATCTTAATGTTTCTTAATGTATCTTAACGTATCTTAATGTATCTTAGAGTCCTATCTCGCACCACGGGGCAACGTGTCTGACACGGCTGGTTGTAGCAACTACTCCGAAGATTAAGATTAAGAACATGTAGAATGTTATAATGGCATCATGTTCGAAAGTTGAAGCAAACTGACGAGAAATTTCCTTTTTCATAATGTAATCAAATGTTATGCACGATTTGTTAAATGCTTCTTTACAAATTATAATATCCACCTGTTACGAATCATGTATGTCAAATTCGGAATGCGAATTGCATACATTACATGTTGCTAGGTTCGACAAGCCAAAATGCTTCTCCAACCTTGCACCAATTAATGTATGCAATAATTTGTAAAACGGCACTTAACGAAGATCTAAGCTTTATATTTGATTTCATTAGGACAATGGTCTATTAGTTTAAAATGCCCTTGCGTCAACAAAGTATTATCACAATTGTTACGAACCACTCAAAGCTTGCCGAAAAGTAAAACTATGAGGGCGTACCCAAAATTAAATGTGCATCCTGAGAGGCCAAGAGCCGGCCGGCCCGCCCCTGGATCCTCTCGCGCACGTGAGTCATGTAGTCCGGCTTGTGAGTAATTCTGGAGAGTTTGCGGTGTCACTTGCACTAGCCTCGAAATATGTGAAAAGTCAGCTAAAAGGCCTTTTAGGGGCTAGATTGATGATAGGGGCACAATATGGAAGGGGCATTATTCTATGTACATTGTGTCTACTAAAGGTTTTACATATTCGGTTTTGCCAAGCGTCCCCCCTCCCCCCTCTCCCACCGTCCCCCTATTGAACCCCCATGGAGGGGAATGCGCCCCCTGCATCCTACATTTCTCAGATTCTCCGATGTATACTTCATGAGGCTCTCCTAGGCAAACAATATAATCATGACACTCCTACTCCTACACATACTACTACTACTGCTACCTTTACTACTACCACTACTACTATTACTACTACTACTACTACTACCACTACCTTACTACTACTACTACTACTACTACTACTACTACTACTACTACTACTACCACTACCTTACTACTACTACTACTACTACTACTACTACTACTACTATACTACTGATACTATTACTACTACCACTACTACTTCGCCTACTACTACTACTACTACTACTACTACTTCTTCTTCTATTACTACTACTACTACAACTATTATTATTACTACTAATACTACTGCTACTATTAACTTTATTACTACTACTACTACTCCTCCTCCTACTACTACTACTACTACTACTACTACTACTACTACTTCTACTACTACTACCACTACTACTATAATTACTACTATTACTACTACTTCAACTAATAATACTACTACTACTACCACTGCTGCTGCTCCCAGTACTACTACTATAATTAACAAATAATATTTTGCTTATTTTTTCTCTCCAGCTGCATTTTGGAATGCACGACGAGGCTGGTTCGTCGTTATATCACTGTCTATGGTGTCTATCTTCATGTTCACTCTACTATCAGAGACAGGGGCTCGATATGGCGTGCCTCGGTACGTCACTCATCTTACAAATAAGGTAAATACAACATCGCAAAGACTTTCGAGAATTAAACTCAAAGGCTCTTTTAAAGGAAACCTAAACCCAAAGAATAAGTGTAGGTATTCTGAAAAATGAGATGTATTCCTGCCCTTTGATGTACAATATTCCTTACGAAAATGTACAAGATATATATAAATGACGATATTCCTGGCATGGTGTGATGCTTGTCAGCATGACATGGGCGCAGCCATTTTCTTAAAGATGTGACGTATCTGTTGAAGTTGTACATGTATCATGCACCAAGCTTTAGTTGGAAAGAATTTTTAAATCAATAACGAAACCTTTACTTTTCAATGAAAAAAATAACAACTGAGATGATAGAAATTAAATAAGGTGAAAAATAAATAACAGGGGCACAATTGTAACAAATTCATTTATAAATACTACACTATAGCAGTTGACAAATCTATTTCATTTATGATAAACCTTCAACCCAGAAGAGCACTAACTAATGTATGCAATTTGCGTTCTGGCAATTATAGTACAAAGGATAATAGCAGGTGAATGAAATGCTTCATCACCACACACGTCTGGGAAAGAAGCATCCATACATTTGAATACATTTAGGCCTACTTGATAACCGACTTCGCATAGTACGTCACATTATCAAGAAAATGGCGATGCCCATGTCGTGCTGAGAAAGTGTACTTTATTTTTGCTTTATACCTCTCTCATAAACTTCGGTGGGGAATCTTTTAGATTTATGGGTAATAACATAATGAATCTCTCAGAATAAGTAAAGTTATTACTTGGGGTTTGGTTTCCTTTAATACCCCACTACATACATCTTCTCGTTGGTCGTCCACGGCTTCGCTACAAGGACACGATCAAGCGGAACCTTAAGCGGAGGCAAATTGAAATCAAGACTTGGACAACTGCTGCAGGTCAGCGAGCTGTATGGAGAACAGCTGTAAAGTGAAAATGAAGGCGGTCATCTTCTCTCTCCGTTTATACATCATAATTTATTTGGACACTTCGTCTTTCATACTGAAAGGCTATCTTTCCCCCTTTATTTACAGCCAATGTTCTTATTACTCCATACCCCCTCTCTGTATCTACATGTCTCTCCATCTCTCCTCTGTCTATACATTATATTCCTCTCCTCTTTCTTTCCCCGCCGTCCTCACTCACTCTCTTTCTCTCTCTTTCCCTCTCTCTTTCTCTCTCTCTCTCTTTCTCTCTCTCTCTCTTTCTCTCTTTCTCTCTTTCCCTCTCTCTCTCTTTCAATCTCTCAATCTCAACCTCTCTCTCATTTTCGCTTATTGACCAAGTCTTTTGGTGAACACAGGAAGATCAATTATCAGGACAAAATAATCGACACGGCCGGGGTCAAGACAACAATTAGGAGCTTCCTTCCTGAGTGATTACTGCGTTACGAAATATATTCTGGTTGAACGGTGCACATTTTACACCTGAGAGATGCATCAATGCTAGATGTACAATTAAAGATAATCGGAAAATTTTGAGTGAAAACAGACCATTATTAACTGATCTGATCGATTCCTTAATTCTCCCGGCTATATTATTACAATTTGATTACATTTTAGGTGAATGAAAATCGTGCCAAAGCAATGAAATCGGCTCTTTATACCATTCAAGATATTTAAGTGCTAAGATTTTCAAAAGCCTGTTTTATGTCTTATTTTCATTGAAAGACGGTTGGGAAAGTTAAAAAATGTTTGGGAGAATTTACCTTTAGAGGGTGTCGCACAGTGACGCCTTCAAAGAAAACCATCAATTTTTTTCGTGATTTGAAGAAAAAAAAAATCAGGATTTTTTTTACATTTTAGAGGGTTAGTACAGTAGAAGGAAAATAATAAGTAACATTAACATTAACACTCAATAGTGACTGACAGTGAAGTCTAGAACGTAAACGGGTTTCCATGCATAATTTGAATACTATGACACTGCTAATGTTTACATATCACAGATAGGACATTATGACATATTCATAATTCCAGCAAAGTTCTTCATGATTTGATGTTGGCTGCAAAAGGGACATAGTATCTTTAACAAGGTTTTTTTTTTTTGAGAAATAAATCCGCATGGACACCTGCTCATGCTAAATATGAATACAAATTCAACCACCTGGTAATACTATTGTTTCAAACCTGTAGGAGTAGTACAGATGGTTTTAAGAACAAACACATAATAGGTGAAATTCAGGAGAGTTGAACCACCACCTGAAACTATTGAGGGCGTGTGCATATAATAATAATAATAATTAACAACATTTGTATAGCGCTTATCACAAAATATGTCTCTAAGCGCTTAAGAAAAATAGAACGAGAAGGAATTACAGCCAAATATTAAGTTATACATAATAGATAGTGGACAATCGAGGGGGCTGCATATGCAAATGAAAAAGGCTATTTAACAAAAAAGTAGGTTTTTAACATGGATTTGAATTTGTCTGTTGAATCTGCTTGAATCTGCTTGTTTAGGTACACTTGAAACCACTCTCTTTGTGTAGTGTCTAACATCAGTTCTTGTTTTCCACAAAAGCAGGCTGATGTTTACAAGCTTCATATCAATCATATTTTGTTTTTTGTAATACTTCCATGCACAATGATCTGGAAATTGTATTACTGGCCTAAATTACCACATGGTAACTGCACTCTTGTAACTTCGAATCCCGGCAACAACAAAAAAGTAAACTCGCCTGTATCTCCTATAAGGCATGTTTGTTTTTAATTTATTTTTACAATGTCTTGTAAAATGAACGTTACAGCTTTGGATGCTTTACGTGAAATTATTTTTGAACGAAATGTATCGATTGAAGATTAATAAATCATTAACTTGAAATTGAAATTACCCAAATAATATATGTGTTATCTATTGTCAATGCCGGCTTATCATTCCACATATTGGACACTTTATAATAAGCCAGTTCGTAAATAGCTTCGGAACGCATGACCCCAAAATATCCACAGACCTTTTACACGATGGATACGTCCCATTTGTGCATTTTAGAATAATCACTGCCGAAGTGATGGAGGTACTTCATGAATACCTTTTGTTTACCTCTTGAGAAGAATACTTCCACCTGTGTATCAGATAAATATACTGTCGGTGCATAAATGAATACTGACTACATAACTTTCATGAGCGCAAAACCAGTATTCATCTCAATGGTTTTACAATTTGGGAACGAATGACCTTTATCTGCCCATTCGCAAATCCTAATTACGAACTCGCTTATTGCGGGTGTTTATGACATGCTGGAAAAAGCATAGGTGCTATTAAAGTCTGATACTTTGTTCTTTGTTCATGCAATCTTTCATCCATTTCTCTATTTATATATTTCTCTAGATTATGATCCTCTCAGACAGTCTCTCGTTAACAAACGTATCAGCTCGAAGGGTACCGACGGTAAATTATGTTACGGTCCCCAAAGTTAGACTGCCCCCCATGAAGCAAAAGGCGTGGCGCCCTCTACGACCACCTCAACCAACACCAAACCAAGTCCACGCCCAAGCCGTTATAAACAACGAGAACATGACCAGCGGGCATTACTCTCGGTTCTTCATTCAAGATCCCAAACCGGTTTACTCAATCGGAGACCGGATCGTTGTTTTGATCGAGACCCGGACGGATCTCAACGGGCCTAAAACCACGGGTGGCGATTCCATCCGTGCTAAGATGTTCAGCTTGGGGGAGAGAGCGGGGCAGAGTACGGACGGTGAGGTGAAGGATATGGGGAATGGTTGGTACGAGGCTTGGTTCACTGCTCGCTGGCCCGGAGTAACTACGATCGAAGTGGTGTTGGTTCTAACAGGGGAAGCTTTAGCGGTTCTCCGGGAGATAGTCGCCAATCCGGCCAAGATGGTTTATATCGGGCGTTTTGTAAACGGAGATAACGCTGCCACAACTAAATGCAACATTTTCCCACCACAAGTACGTACTCTAAACCCATGTCGCTTCAATGAATTGTTTGTTGTCTCACAGTTTGTTTTCGGATATGTAGGCTTATTGGGCCTAATTAAAAAGAAAATCATTGAAACTTGACTCGTTTCAGTTAAGTTTTTACAGAAAAAGTGCAATATATAACGCTTAATCAACCTCCCCCCCAAAAAAAAACGAAAAAAAAACGGACCCATTTGACATCTCGAGAATGTATTTCCAATCTTTAATTCAGGATCATCGCCGGGAGTTGAAAGTCTATTTGATGTAGAAAGTAACCTGGTTGTATTGGGGCAGCTTGACATCGAGGGACTTAAATAAAAACAAGTCAACTTAATAAATAATAATAATAATAATAGCCTAATAGTCCACTCCAAATTTTATTAAACCGAAACGGAATTTTTTTTTGCCCAATTGATCGTGAGTCCGGCAGCCACTGAGCAGCGCCAGATCGACGTTGCTCTATCCCTTATATGTTGAACGCCAAACAAGGTATCAACAACTCCCATCTTTTAACGTATTTTGGTATGACGCGGCCAGGGTTCGAACCCACGACCTCCCGGTTGTGAGGCGGACGCTCTACTGACTGAGCCAACACTCCGGTACTTGGGGTCAGTTCCCGGGGGTAAGTTCCGGGGGTCAGTTCCCGGGGTTGAGGTTCTTAAAATCGTCATTAGTTTAAGTTCTTGATCACATCCCTAAGAAATGCTTGGCATATATAGAGTTAAAACATTTCTCGTTTCTTGGCAGTATGGACCACTGTGTAACATGTCTCACCCTGATGGTCGAATGCCTTGGTATTGCCAAGCACCCAGTAAACCAGGGCTATCATGCGATGACTGGAGGTGGTCTCAGAGCGATGAGCCAGCTACATCTCAACTTCTTGCGGTAATGATTGGACATCAATCAAGAAAAAATGCACTAAACAGGTACAGTATGCAGTTAATCTCACAAAGGCAATTTTTAGAAATTTAGTTTAATTCAATTGATTTGAAACACAAAATAAAAAGAAGGTTATAAATTATAGATTATATTAAACATGCAATTACATAATTATGAAAAATTAACATTACAGTATCAATCTTATTACGTGGGAACTTAGGGAACTAAGTTCATACTATACGTATAGTCTAGTGTTAATCTAGCGGTATAGTTGGTCTAGTGGTCCATTTCGGCTAGAAGTGGTTTAATGGTAGGTCTACTTTCGATGTTTAGAGGTCTATTTGGTCTAATGGTAGACCTACATTTGGTGTACAGGCTCAAAATGGTCCTGTTGGTCTAGTGGCATATCTCTATTTTTGCCTGCAAGCTGCCACCGGTTCTAGGACAATTACCCCCCCCCCCCAGGACATTACCCCCAAGGACAACCACCCCCGGAAAATTTCCCCCTAGGTCAACAACCCCCGAGGACAAAGACCCTCCGGAAATTACACTCTAGGACAATCATACCATGTGTGATGTGTGTGATATGCTGTTTTGGTAATTGTTCTACGGGTAATTGTCCACGGGGGGGGGGGGGGGGGGGGGAGGTAGTTGTCCTTGGGAGTAATTTTCCGGGGGGCGGGGGTGATTGTCTAGGAGTCTATTGTTGTGATAGGATTCATGATTGTATTGACCACTTTTCTGCCAACCATCCCTGTTTCTCTCCCTTCACAGATACAGAGTACGTATAGAGAATGGGGGAGTACCGTTAAACATCAGAGTTGAACTTGAACCATCTTCAGGTAACGAACAATGTCACTTATTCTGTACAGTATAGTAGAGTAGCTACAAGGGGGCGGGGCCACTGGGGCATGTGCCCCGATCGAATGGTGAATAAAAAAGAAAAAATAAGAGAGAAAAACAGAAGTAACAGGGAAATCATTCAAAGTGAGAAGGTGATAGAACTCCTCCCAGATTTCGTCTCTATATAAGGGGCCTTTTATTTCTCATATTTCATTAACAGGAATAGATTTTAGGGACTTAATCCTTAGAATAATGAATTTATTCGATCTCGTTGTATTTCAGCTGGAGTGCACAATCCAAATTCCTTCGAGTATCCGTGGCAGAACCTCACTCTACCACCATGTCAACCTGGTCAGCATATCGGTCAACCGCACCCTTCCGGATACTTCTATCAGGATACCTGGTATTCGCTTCAATGTCGGATCCGGCGACACTGGCTACCCGGTAACATGTCATCCTGTCTAGCGAACACGGATCTTCAGATCATCGGAGATTCAGCAGCACGTCAGATGTACACGTTGCTCAAAGAGATGTTACAGGATCAAATTACGAGCGAGCGATCCGGATTCTTGCACGAATCCGAGAGCCGGAGCGGACCCCTTTGGTTCATCAACGACATTAACCGAATTGAAATCCGCTACAACTTTCACGGATTCCCAATAGGCGGATCTAACTGGTTTAACCGATCAAACATCATGGATGCCACAACGCGTATCGATGCAATTCAGGAGTCAACAAAACGGTTCGTACTGCTCTTAACGATCGGCGCGCATTTTACGTACCACAATTTAGAGTTTTACGAAGCCCGTATGCGCTCCTTAAAGGGCGCAGTAGACCGGCTTTTCGAGAGGGTTCCAAACGCTGTGGTCATTATAAAATCTCTGACAGCAAGGGAATACAGTGCGGTTCGTCACATCGCAGCTAATAGTGAATGGTGGATGTGGAGAATAGACCAGACGATGAGGGAGGTGTTTGGAACAGACCCGAGGATAGCTCTAATAGATGCTTGGGACATGACAAAATCGATGCTCTTTCCGTATGATATACATCCTCATCAGACTGTTATAGCAAATTACATCAGTCAAATTTTATCTTTTCTTTGCCCAACGGACACCTAGTCGACATTCATATTCATTTTAATGATCTTTTAATGAACTTTGCACAAACGACAATAGTTGGGTTCGAATAAGTCGCCATAGTAATTTGACACTACATGTTTGAGGAATCGTCGAGTGAAAGGGGTATTCTCCCTTGCCAAAACAAAAGCATAAAATGAGAGAAAGTACACCAGTGAAAGTTCGAGAAGATGTGGCAACATGTGACCGCATTCACCCGCTCCGGGATTCACGAAAAATTTGAGGAAATACTGAAATATGAGGGGTCAAAGCGACCGAAAATGTATAACATTTAGTGTTTTAATCATTTTGTTGCACTCTGCTATGAAAGTGAATAAGCCTCTACGAATCTACAGAGGTGAGGACATTTTAAAAGATTCCCTCTCATACATTCCATGGCATTGAAACTGGCATACCTAATTTTAGCGCCACGCCACAATAACAACATACAGAAGATACATGGATGGTGCATTCCTCACAAACTTACAATTAATTCAATTAAAACTGATGTCATGTTAATAAGTAGTTGGAGGATTACAATAGGTATGATTGGTAAACTGGAAATCGCTGGCGAGGAAATTAACGAGGTTGATGTTGCTACTTATGTTGGGGTTCACATTGATGGACATTTGTCTTGGAATAGTCATCTTAGTTTTGTAAATCAGTGTATTGGAAAGAAGGTTGGAGTGCTATTTAGATTGCGACATTTTGTTATAGCCGTACTCTCGTATCATTACATAAGCATTTATACAACCACACATTTCTTACGGAATAGATGTGTGGAGAAGCACTTATAAGACTAGCCTAAGAAGCATATTGTATTCACAGAAAATGGCAGTTCGTATTATAACATTAAGCGAATGGAGAACTCCATTATTTAAAAGATTGCGAATCCTAAATTTACATGATTTATCATTATGTTCTTTCATGTTTGATCTAGTCAACGACCATCTGCCTCATATTGTAATACAGTACTGTGACATTATAGAGCACATCTATTCCACACAACAAAACTAAGGTGGACAATTACGTCTTCCACAATTTTGAAGGACACAATGTCAATTTTCATTGTCTTTTGTGGCCAGAATTTTAGAACAGATTACCTATTAATGATATTGTAATAGGTTTCGGAATTCTCTTACTACTATTTGTTGAAGAAATCTTGAATTAAATATTAAGTTAAATAGTCTATATATGTATGAAAGTTATATTTCATATTATCAGTTAGTATATTGTTAGACATTAATAAGTATTCTTACCTTTTAAAGTATCGATTATCATAGTCAATTCATTATTTATGCTTTGTTACGTTTTTCTAAAATGATTTGTAACAAAATAATTTGTTTAGCTGTTTAAGGGGTTAGGCTCGACTATATAGCACATGTGCCATTATCTGGCCCATTTACCAACCAATAAATTATCTCATATCTCTCTATCTATCAATAGTATTACTATATTGCTGTTGGTAACAAATAAAATAAAATAACTTTGACGCTATTGTCACAAAATGTTAGTACGACAATAACACATCACGTAGAGTAGGGAGAAGAAATGTTAATCTAAAAAAAAAGCCATAACAGTTGCCCCCACCCCTTTCTCTCTCTCACTCTCTCACTCTCTATTTTTCTCCTCATCTTTTATCTAGTGCACTATTTTCCTCGACAACGTTTATTTATTCTGATGTACATGTTATGTTTAATTTATTACAGTAATGAATATTGTTTTTAATATCATTAATGTAAATTTAAGTTTTGCTTACTTCTCGCATTGGCAAGCACACTCTCACTGGAAATATTGGATTTATTATGGCAATTATTATAAAGGACATCGAGGTTGATGTTTAGTTTTAGTTATGTGAATATTTCATTCGTTGAAATAATGTGGCTTGTTTTATGTAGAAGCGCAGCCAGATTGACACCAATGAAATGATTAGAATAAAGGAATACATCTCTTGAATGATAATCGCCTTTATTATCCTCTTCGACTGCATGTAATTTGAATACATTTCCACATTAAGCATGTATTTGCCGTTCATTCTTAATTAATTTGAAAGTTTAATTAGTTAATTTTCACATCAAACGAGAACATAACAAGACAGTAATAAATCCACCCCTAAGTATGCAGATATGATGCAATCTTCAATGAATGTCCAATAAGAAGTACAGGAAAATCCACCCTGCAAGCAAACTACTCTAGAGGATGGCTGAAGATACGAGTATGGCAGAGATGTTGACAACTTCAGATAGAATAGTGTTATTATTATATTATTATTAGAAGTATCTGCAAAATGATACTATAATACGCTCTGTAATTAAGCTTGACACAGCAAGACACAGTTCAGTTCAGTTCATTTATTCAAAACATAACATAATCTGTTACATTAAAAAGAGACTGGTAATAGTACATCGATCAACATATTTTAACTTGATTACATCATAAACTGACATTTATAGAGCGCAGAAGCTATCCATATAAGCAAAGAGATTGATATAAGTATATATTCTACTGCGCTACAAGAGCTCCTTATATGCTTAGATTTACAGTTATTTGAACAGATGTGCTTTCAGTTTTTATTCAAAGACGGTAATTCCATAGTTTTGGGGCTGCACAAGCGAATGCTTCTATGTCACTACATCTCTCTCTCTCTCTCTGCCTTTAGTTGTCTCTACTGTTATCACTCCTCTTTCTCTTTTTCTTCCGCTTTTATTGCACCCCTTCCTCTCTCTCTCTCTCTCTCTCTCTCTCTCTTTTCTCTTTCTTTCACTCTCCTATCCCTGCTCTCGCGTGCTCCCCCTCTTCTCTCTCAATCTTCTATTCAACCTTTTCACTTTTTATTTGATTTTTGGCTCTCTCACTTTTTCCCATCAAAGTGTTGTTGTTTTTCTTATTTTACCTGTATGCCTATAATATTCTATCAATCATACAGTACTGGTTTCAAAGCATAAACAAAAAATACCCAAACAAACTCGCTAGCTATGTCTTGAAAGTTCATGTGATTTTATTATCAGCATTATTACCAAATACCAATACTATTAGGGATTCCCCTTTTACCATGCTTAAAATGTCTTGTTGTTGGTACTTTTCTTTTGGGAAAAAAGAGCAAAACAGAGAGAAGATTTTTAATTTGAAGCTTATAATAATGATAATAATAATAATAATAATATGAAACATTTATATAGCGCTTGTGACAAAAGTTTCAAAGCGCTGTACATGTACACAAATCAAAATTACTTAAAAAAAATATCAATATTACTAATGGAATTTACATTACTCAAATCACCAAGAAAACAAAATATTACCAACATAACTAAACAAATTATCATTACTTAAATTTAACAAGAAGATCAAATATTACTAACATAACTTAACAAATTAACATTACTTAAATTACCAAGAAGATCTAACATTACTAACGAAATTAACAAAACATGGAAATTCCTTGGAAATTCACACATTATATCATTATATCAATAATAGCAATAAATTGAAAAGACATAATGAAGGCATCGTAAAATGTATTCGAACTTATTTTATAGTTATTTGGGTTGCTTTTGGAAACGATGAGTTTTTAGATTCTTTTTGAAAATGTAAATGGTGGGTGAGTCCTGGATATGGGCGGGGAGAGTGTTCCAAAGAGTGGGGGCACAGACTGAGAAGGCCCCTATGATGAAATGATGTAGTATTATGATAGATTTTAAGGTTGATGTACTTTTAATCCTACATATTTGTATACACCTTGGAAAGGTGTATAATGAATGGATACATGGAAGTAAAGGCAAAATATGTTTTAATAGTGAAAAACACTCACCATCATTTCAATAAAGAGGATTGAAAAGGTTTAAGGTTTTAAACAATACAGTACATGAGTGACAAAGAAGTGTATAACTACAACGTATAAAGAAGTTGCAAAAACACGATGGAAGATGACAATTCGTTGCTTTTATTTCATTGTTTCTGGAGGAAGAATCAAGATCAAGTATCCCGGATGTTGTGTAACGATCCCCTCCTACGTGAGGAATGAGAGAAGACATTATCTTTTGTTTAAAACATAATGAGGAAATTGTTGAGAAAAGGGAGTCAGTGAAACAGGGAAAGGGGGGTGAGGGGGTGATAGAGAGAGAGAGATAGAGAGAGAGAGAGAGAGAGCGGGGGAGAAAGGGAGACAGAGAAAGGGGGAAAGAGAGAGGGTGAAAGAGAGAGAGAGAAGGAGAAAAGGAGACAGAGAAAGAATGGGAAAGGGAGAGGGAAGGAGAGAAAGGGAGAGGGTGCACGGTGAGAAGAAAGAAGCATATAGACCTATACATGTATATTGTATTTTTTATAAGAAGATAATTTTTTTAATGACTCCATGTTTATCACTATT
Organism: Strongylocentrotus droebachiensis; assembly: GCA_035222895.1. Lineage (NCBI taxonomy): Eukaryota > Metazoa > Echinodermata > Echinoidea > Camarodonta > Strongylocentrotidae > Strongylocentrotus > Strongylocentrotus droebachiensis. The sequence goes on along the minus strand of JAVYIG010003593.1, from coordinate 148,560 downwards.
GATCACAACGTTACAGAATTATATATTGTAATCAGCAACAATTCTAAAAGTGAAGCTACTGGAACATCTAAATCGAGAGAAGCATTTTTTTCAATGTCAGATTAAGGACGCAAGTATGATCGTGTCCAAAGTCTCGCATAGGCCTTCAATATTATACTCTAAAACATTGCTTACTTGAGATTTGACAGGTATTTAAATTGTTAAAGCAAAATACATGTAAAAGGTTTATAAGTGGTGGATTGTTTACTCATTTATAGGTTTTATTTGCCCCCTTGCCACAACCCCCTACCCTACATTAAACAAACAATTGATAAAAGGTGATTGAGGCTAATTTGAAATGTTGACGATTATCAAGCAGCTCTATGATGTTAGTGGAAAAATCATTGGTTGAACATCTGCACTATTATTGTTTCATGTTATCGTACAAAAATACGTACCGAGTCTAGCGGCCAAAGGAATGTGCACAAGAGCAGATCGCTGGAGCATCAAAGCCTTCTTCTTTCATCCCCGCAGCCAGATATTTAGCACCTAAGATAAACATAAAATTTGAAAATTTTAAATTTTTTGAAATTTTACGAGACGAGGAGAGGGGACTGGGAAGGCGAAATTTAAAAAAGAATCTTGTTCAGCTTCCCCGCGCCGCCCGCTTCTTTTTTTGAGACCTCCTTTTTTCTTTTTCTTTTTTTTTATTATTATTTTGTATTTACTTATATTTGTTTTTACTGAAAAAAAAATACTGCTAAAATGATTTGTTTTCGGGTAAACAAAATATATATAAAAGCTAAATGAAAAATAGCCTGGCCGGACGTTTTGAAAAAGTGCTGGGCGGGCATTTTGAGAAAATATTATGATTAATTATCATCATTATCATTGTTATTATTTTTTTTTTTTCATTATCATATTTCTGAGGCTACTTACGAGCATGTTTTTGAGGATGTCCAAGCTTGTTGCATCCTTCCTGTATCAGGGCGAGGCCTTTCTTCAAAATATATGTGACTGCATTTTGTAAGGCTACTTCTCCATCAGGAGATGCAGCCTCCTCCGATAGCATCATATTCAGCACTGGTTGCCATAGAAACGAGATGTAATGAAAATAAAACCAATATATATATGGCTGTACACACTCGCGACCAAAATTTGGTCGGCTCGTTAAGGCGAGTGACGCACTTAGCGTGTCAGATATAGACATGATGAGAGGGGAAAGGAAAGTTTGTTGGGTTCGTTAAAACGCATTTAGAGTACCCTTGTCTAGACATTGTGTTTTCATACACTGTACAATTTGTTTTTTGTCAATATCAATAATTATAGTTAGTTATAGCAAGTATTTTTAAGGGATCATTACCTTGATAAAGGTAATGCAAAATTTTGGGAATTTCAAAAATAGGATGGATAGTAATTCTTAAAATTTTGATTTATTTGGATGCCTCTGCGGATGTATTATAAGCACTAGAATAATTTAGCCCCTAAAACACTTCTACTTTCGAGAAATTGAATAATCAAAATTTACCGGTGCTCACGGTAAATTCCAAATATTTGAAATAGCGCCTAAGGCCGTTCCACGGTAGCTGCGACCATGATAATTTCAGAATATATGCAGTTTTGATATAATTTCCAAACGGGAATAGCAAGTCGATCGATTGTAGTGAAACACAACAACATTGTTTTAAAGCTAAAGTAATGTCAGTCTTGAGAGGCAGATATACAACATAATAAGTTTATTATTTACAATTTCATCACTTTAGACTCGATTTCAACCGCAACAACGATCATTGGATATTGTAAAATTGCATAATGCTTCCAATATGTTCATTTGAACCAAAACTTCATATTACCTTTATCAACTTTATTAAAAAGAAGATATGTTCTGGAGTTATACTTGTTTAGTGGTTACATTTTCGAGGAAAACCTCGAAAAGGGTGATTTAGAATAGTGGATAAAACTTGTTTTCGGGAGGTGGAAAATCTGTGGTCACGCATGTGTACACATTATATTCTTACTTCCCTTCCCCCTCCGAATAAAAGAGGGTCGTATGACAATATTATGTGTTAACGAAATGTCTTAATTTCACAACTTTTCTGAGGGGGCGGCCGGTCGAAACTTTTCAAGCATTGACGCCCCTGGCTGACTAATATACTTACAATTGTTGTCCAATGCATCTTGCTCTTCAAAATCCCTGGCGCACACCAAACTGGTTGCCACAAAAGCACAGAGCACAACAGCTACTTTGATCATCATCTTGACTAGTTTAGCTTGGGAAGCAGCCTGCAATATATGAAAGGCTATTCTGTTTCTATTTTTTTTAAGAACAAAAGAAAAGAACATTGAGAGTTATTCCCATTTTGCTGGTTCCGTATTTCTGTGCTGAATTGTATTGTATTGTATTGTATACTGCAAGAATATATAGGAAGAATTGAATAGAACAGCATTTTCATATTTTCAGACTCTGAAACACCGATGGTTGGAATTTCCCCCAAAAATGTAAAACGCTTGAGAAATGGTGAAATGGGAATTTAGCATTAATTTAATTTATGGTAAATAAGAGCCTGTCCCGTTTATAGGAATCTCTTTATATTGGCAATACGTTAACAGAATGTGCCAATCTACAGATTATTCAAACCGACATGAGGATCAAACTTAAGAAAATTGTCATAAAAATCAGGGTAATTCTATTCATATCCCAACCCGATATTCTGAAGATTCGCTTTCACGTCTTACCACATGAAGGTATTTCCTTTTTATTTCCCATAATGCACATGTACTTCGGCCTATATTTAACGAATAATCAATCAATCAATTTCACCACATGGCCGCATGTCCTCCCTCGATTGAATAACTCCTATACTTGTAAAGCTTTGGCTTACCAATTCCCGGATTAAATACGTTAAAATCAATTTTACCATAATCCTATAATTTCGGAATAATAAGAATGAGAAATAGCCTTGATAGTATTTTGAGCTGATAAGTTTGGACGGGGTCAGCTCGCTATTCATAACGTGGAACTTCCAATACCTAGAGGACCGCTATTCATAATAGGAGAAAAGGGTCACAATTCATACAGACATAAGGACCGTTATTCGTAAGGGCCGCTATTCATAACGTGAGATTTGGTTCGCTATTCATTATTCATATTGAGGGTCAATCTTTTTATTAAGCCCAGGGTGCCATGAAAAATGAAAATTTCTACTCAAGCCACCGAGACATTAGAGATACAATAAATGGGTGATGCTAACAGTACAAACGATTGCAAATTTCGATAGACTTGTCCAACACCTATTGAAATGTGCGAACATAACAACGATGCGTTGCGTAAGCCGGACTTGATTCGACTCATCCACAGGACCACATCACCGGTACACGATTGTAGTCCAAAGACTAATAATATCATGATTATAATATATAATAGGAAACATAACACATCAAGCGTAAACATTAAACATGAAAGTTTTGAATTAAAAGTTAAAACAAACCTTTATGGCAGATATACATGCATTGTTATAGGTGAATAATAAAGAAACGAGTAATATGCCACTTTGACGAAACAAGAATTAGAAATGGACTAAAAACATATAATCTATACATCGGTTTTAAAGTAAAGTTCTGTAATTATAGTCTGCAAAGTAGAAAACAGATGCTTACCAATCTGGTGACAAGGTTCCTAAGGCAGCTTATTGCGGGCGAGATCAGCTCCTGAATTGATGACTCGAACCGATTTCCTTCCGTTTTATAGAATTATTCCTCGCCACTTTCCTCATTCGCGCATTTTTGATAACTTATGTTCGCGTGTAATGATTGATAGGACCATTGGGGTTGGCCAGATGTTTTGATAACTGATTACTTTATTTTGATTTGAGACACTTTGTATTCAATGAGAAATATGAATAGAGATACTTGGGCGAATCTTTGGTTCCGGAAAGTAGAATGAATCGATTTATCTCGTGTTCAAACTATACTTCTTTTAGTTCTTTATTAGTTTTTTTACTAAACACTCGGGTCCCGGCGAGCTGGAAAACACTCGGCTCACGGTTCGCTGGGCCATTTTTTGTTAATGGTGTCTTCAAATTGGCCCTACACGTTGGGAGAAAGAAGAGGAAGAAGAAAGACAATGGATTGAAACAAATAGAGTTATTCTTGTGATTTTAATATTTGAAATTGTATCCTATCATTAAATTCATTATCCTGCTAATTTCTTTAGAAAAAAAAAATGTGATTACAAATTTGGCTGAAGTTCGAATTTAATTTAGTCTGAATTTTTATACACCACTTTCATGACCAGACATGCAAAAGTCTAAGAATACAATAATAGATTCCTTACAAGTCTTTATAGTCAAGACAATAACATTGGAGAAAAAATGCGGCGGCAGAGCGTCTCTTTTCAATGTGGGGGGGGGGGGGGGGACCATAAAAAGGGCATTCTTTTGAAGAAGAAAAAAATGCACCCACAAGGGTAACTTCAAAGCGAACTATTTAAATATCCTAAGGCGTAATTAATACATTATCGGAGTTGATCTTCAAAATAAACTCTTTAATTAGTCCAGCATCATACTATGCTGTTATCCGTGATGGTCTAAATATTCCTTTGCGAGGGAGCGAAACAAGGCACCAAAAGCTGTAAGACTTTTGAGGTCACATTACGAACGATTAGTTCTCATTATTAGACGAACCTATCCAGATGGGGTTTTAAGCACAATCGCATAATAAAATAATAGTAAAGACCTTCAATGTGCTTCTAAATGAGATCAACTATAACTGTGAGCGGGAATAGCGAGTGAATTTGTAGGAAATTTGTAGGAAAAAATGCTCTCAGTCGCTTTAAATTAGGGTCAAATGTTTGGGAGGCTATAAGACATCTATTTTTTCTGGGGAGATGAGGGATGATAATAACGTCTTGTTATATAGCACGTGTCATAATTATGTACCAGTCTTTTTAACAAGAATGATATAGAGCTATATTTGAAATATTTGAAATGCATTTGAGTTGAATTTGTAAACTGAAAAGTTGTCTCAAAATGTATATTTTTTAACAAAGGTCACTTGAGTACCTTGGCCTAGACAAGGGACGTTAGATACCTTTGAGGAGCACGCTTGTGTTTATACAAGGGGCACACTCCGTTCTTATGAAATTTGGGACATTGTGCCCCCTGCCGGCTCCACTACCTTTCATTGTAATGGTAAAAGAAAGTCTCCAGTTATTACACAAAGCTGCTCCGATTCTTTGAAAGAAGAAGGCGCATTGGCTCAGTAGAGTTCGAAACCAGGTCGATGCGCTATTGCCCTTTGATAAGGCATTATTCCTTATTACCAAGTCCCTCGAAGATGATTTAAAGCCGTCGCCCTAGTTGCTTACTTCCAATCATACACATACTTTTTTGATGGTCAGGTAAAAACAAACCAACCAACTAGATATGGGACTTTAGATGACCGTAAAAGGGCACAATTCGTAAGCGACAGTGGAAAATGTAGGCAAAAAGTGGCACTCATCAAAGGCCAATTACATCAAAGGTAACAAGGAGAACTAATCATTATTAGAAATGGGCACTTATCAGAGGTGAAAAGGGGCATTTATAAGAATGAAAAAAGAGCAGTAATAAGAAAGGAAAAATGGGCACTATATCAGAAAGGAATAGGGCATTTCTCATACCTAAGAAGGGGCACTCATCACAATTTGAAAGGGGCACTTCTTTGATGGGAAAATGAACTTATTACTAATGAAAAGGGGCACTTGTCAAAGAAAAATAGGGAATCAGATCTGGATAGAGGTACTTATCGAAGGTGAAAAGACATTTATAAGATAGGGAAGGAACACTTATTAAAAAAGGAAAAGGGTATTTATCAGAAGAGAAATTGGCACTAAATAGAAAAGGAAAGGGGCGCGCGTTAAAGTAAAATAGGCATTTTTCAGAGGTAAAAAGGGGGCACATCTTGCACCTGAAGAGGGGCACTTATAAGAAAGGAAAAGGATCATTTATTACAAAGAAAAAGTGTAACTTGTCAAAGCAAGAGGGGCACCTATTACATTAGAATATCAGAGGCGAAAAGGGGCACTTATCTGAAGTAAGATGGGTTCTTTTCATACTTAAAAATGAGCACCTTTAGGGTACTTGAAAATTGAGGACAGTGCCCCTCCCCCTCCCGTGGACGAATTAGTTTTTTCCTATAAACTGTGACTTTGTATTCGCTATGACGACTTCGAGAGAGACTACAACTATAATACTTTCTCGAAGTTTCACCTTAGTATAATATCAGCAAAAAAAAGAGGGGTTCAAAAATCGCCCCACCATCATATTCGAACCCGAGAGTTTTGAGTCACAAACGCAGCACTCTTTACGGTCACCCCCAAATCGATTGGTAGCACACCCTGTTTGCACATTTTCTCATATAGCTACGATGCTGACTAGTCTTGACGAAATAAACTGTATATTTATGAGGTCGAAGAAAACGACCATGTGGGCAGGCGCAGGTATCGATAGTTCGCAGGAAAAATAATTTAGCCCCCCGTTGCACCACCTCTGAAAAATTTGATGGATAAGCAAAACGTTCCAAAAAATTGTAGACAAATGATCCTACACAAAATGAAAAATTAAATAAATATTAATAGCACGATTGTAACCTCCCCTTGAGCGTAAAAAAACAACTATTTCTTTCAAAGCATTTATTATTACTATAATAATCACCACGTTGACAATTTACCACAAATGTCATAACAAAGGGCGACTAAAATGATTAGATTCCAATCTTCTACGCATTGGGTTAAGTTTTAGGTTATGCTTAAAACTATCTAAGTTTGGGGCGGGTAGTTAGTTCTAAATATAATATTGAATCCTTAGGTTTGGTTTTTTTTTTTTTTTTTTTTTAATGACATAGTTTAAGATAGACGAAGTATATAGGTCATGGTAAATAAAGATTCATTAAGATCATAGATTATCAAAATATTGATGGATACACTCATGGCCTCGACAAAATAATGGCTATTTTTTTTTAAAAGTTCTCCCTTTACCGCGGCGCCAGCCATCCATCAACAAACTATACCAGCATATATCCTCCGACTTGGCCTGACAAAATGATCAATGCCGAAGCGGGCGACCTTGAGAAGATATCCGGCTTCACATACGGGTAGACACGGGTGGGGTTTCAAACTTTTCCGCCCTTGGATTTCATCAAAGCAATCCATTATTAGAATGCTAAAGTGTGTCCTATTGATTTGTTCTTAATATGATAATCTATGTTGGTTATAGCCTAGCTTTTTTTTTCTTCTGTTTCATAATAAAACGACAAATCAAGTTGTAGGTCAAGGAATGTATTTTGTTTATGATATTTCATTTCATTTATTTATTCAGTTCTGAATACATAATAAAAATCATAATACATCAACAAATATTTGTTTTTTCCTATAAACTGTGACTTTGTATTCGCTATGACGACTTCGAGAGAGACTACAACTATAATATTTTCTCGAAGTTTCACCTTACTATAATATCAGCAAATGAAAATAGGGGTTCACAAATTGCTCCACCATCATATTCGAACCCGAGAGTTTTGAGTCACAAACGCAGCACTCTTTACGGTCACCCCCAAATCGATTGGTAGCACACCCTGTTTGCACATTTTCTCATATAGCTACGATGCTGACTAGTCTTGACGAAATAAACTGTATATTTATGAGGTCGAGGAAAACGAACATGTGCGCATGCGCAGGTATCGATAGTTCGCAGGAAAAATAATTTAGCCCCCCAGTTGCAACACCTCTGAAAAATTAGATGGATAATGAAAAAGTTCAAACAAATTGTAGACAGATGCAAAATAAAATAATATGTTAATAGCACGATTTTAACCTCCCCTTGAGCGTATAGAAACAACTATTTCTTTTAAAGCATTCATTATTACTATAATAATCACCACGTTGACAATTTACAACAAATGACATAACAAAGGGCGATTAAAATGATTAGATTCAAATCTTCTACGCATTCAGGTAATACAAATTTTTGGTATGGGGTCACGAACTTGGTTCAAATGAACATATATGCGATCCTACAATATTCAGTGATCGTTGACGTGGTTAAAATCGAGTCTAAAGTGATGAAATTGTAATAATAAACTGTATATGCTGTATAGCTCCCTTTCAAGGTCAATATATTAATTTAGCTATAAAACAATGTTTCTCGGGTAAAATCGACCGATTGGCTATTCCCGTTTGGAAATTATATATCACAACTACATAGTCTGAGATTTTCATGGTCGCAGCTACCATTGTATGGCCGTAAGCGCTATTTGAAATTTATCAAAATTTACCGGGAGCACCGGTAATTTTTTTACATTCAATCTATCTCGAAAGCAAAAGTGTTTTAGGGGCTGAATTTTCTAGTGCTTAAAGTACATCCACAGCTCTGATTTCATCAAAGCAATTTATTATTAGAACGCTAAAATGTGTCCTATTGATTTGTTCTTAATATGATTATCTATGTCGGTTATAGCCTCGCTTTATATTGTTTTTTGTTCTGTTTCATAATAAAACGACAAATCAAGTTGCAGGTCAAGGAATGTATTTTGTTTATGATATTTCATTTTATTTATTTATTCAGTTCTGAATACATAATACAAATCATAATACATAAACAAATGTGTGAAGAAATATCAATTTACATTAAACAGAAATGAGTCCAGTGTAATAAAATGAATTGTTCGTTTGAATTTTTTTTTTGTTGAGAATTACAAAAAAAAAGTAGGCTGGTGAAATCTTGGTAAGTTTTCCTAGAAATTTTAGACTGTATTTTTAAATTTTTCTTTGCGACCTCAAGATTGTCATGGTTCTGTACAAGCACAACATTTCCTGCCTGCTCTCAAAATGTAATTTTCTCATGCGCTGTATTTTCGTAAGTTTATGAAATAATGATAATTGTTTTTTCATTAATTGACATTTCCAAATCTTTTGAATTTTATTTCTGAATTTTGATTTAAGTCTGATATGTGATGATTGAATATACACAAACTTGAACCGTGTGCCATGTGTATCATTTTGTCATACAACCATACGTTTGAGGATCAAAACAATCCAGCATATTTTACAATTATATTTTTGATTTATATAGATGATTTGCCAACAGTAACGGGCTATTTCAATTTTTGGCTGTTTGCCGATGATTCCAACCTATTTCCTACTTTTCCTGCTGACCAGGGTAAAATTGATGTAAATGAAGTGTATAACAACATACAGAAGATACATGAGTGGTGCATTTCTCACAAACTTACAATTAAATCAATTAAAACTGATGTCATGTTAATAAGTAGTTGGAGGATTACAATAGGTATGATTGGTAAACTGGAAATCTCTGGCGAGGAAATTAACGAGGTTGATGTTATCACTTATGTTGGTTATGTTGGGGTTCACACTGATGGACATTTGTCTTGGAAAAGTCATCTTAGTTTTGTAAATCAGTGTATTAGAAAGAAAGTTGGAGTGCTAATTAGATTGCGACATTTTATTCCTAGCCGTACTCTGATATTATTACATAAGCTTATATACAACCATACATTTCTTACAGAATAGATTTGTGGGGAAGCACTTATAAGACTAGCCTAAGCAGCATATTGTATTCACAGAAAATGCCAGTTCGTATTATAACATTAAGCGAATGGAGAAGTCATATAGCTCCATTATTCTGGGGGATCCACAAACTACAAGCACTGCTTTTTAGTGGACACCCCCCCCCCCCCCATTTCCTCAGAAATCAAGAATTTCTATTAATAATTGTATTATGTGCAAAGTTTATTTGTATAGTTTCCTGAAATATTGAATTATGTATGAAAAAAAAAGTAATATCGTTGTTTACCTTTCTGTTGGAAATGAAATAAATATGAATATGAATATGAGTTATTTAAAAGATTTCGAATCCTAAATGTGTATAATTTACATGATTTATCTTCTTTCATTGTTTGATCTAGTCAACGACCATCTGCCTCATATTTTAATACAGTACTGAGACATTATAGAGCATATCTATCCCACACGACAAAAATAAGGTGGAAAATTACGTCTTTCAAAATTTTGAAGGACACAAGGTCAATTTTCATTGTCTTTTGTTGCCAGTGAATTTTAGAACAGATTACCTATTAATGATATTGTAATAGGTTTCGGAATTTTCTTAATACTCATTTGTTGAACAAATCATGAATTAAATATCAAGTTAAATAGTCTGTATATGTATGAAAGTTATATTTCATATTATCAGTTAGTATATTGTTAGGCATTAATAAGTATTCTTATTCTTATTCTTGAGTTTGAGTTTCAGTTTGAGTTTGAAGTTTATTATCCAAAACAAAAAGTACACCAATATAACATTCCAATGTGAATGATTAACATTGAAAGGATAAATGGGACCAGAAAATAGCATTTAATGCTAATCGTGTCTAGTACCATTAACACACAAAAGTATCACAGCAATAAATGAGAATGTAATGAATAAATGTGAATAACTATTGAATACATACTTAAGCTGCAAACTATTCTACATCTAGGTTAAATATGTTCTGTGCTTATATACAAAGCTTTGGTATTTTACACTAAATAAAAGATGAAGAATTATATAACATAATATTTACAAAAAGGCAAGAGCCTTGGTTCTAAGTTATAAACAACTATTCTATTAACATTTGTGATATAAGAGTTCTACGAAAGCAAGACACTGATGCTTTCTCCCGTACAGAAAGGGGTAGATCATTCCAATAGCGTGTGCCTCTGAATGACATTGAAAATTTACCTTGCGCTGTCCTTACTTTAGGCACACTTAACTTCTTACTTTCTCTTTGTCTTAAGTATCGATTGTAATAGTCAATTCATTATTTATGCTTTGTTACGTTTTTCTAAAACGATTTGTACCAAAATACTTTGTTTAGCTGTCTAAGGGGTTAGGCTCGACTCTATAATAGCACATGTGCTATTATCTGGCTCCTTTACCAACCAATGGTTTATCTTCTATCTATCTATCTATCAATAGTATTACTTTATTGCTGTTGGTAAAATAAAATAAGATAACTTTGACGATATTGTCACAAAATCTTAGTATGACAATAACACGTCACGTAGAGTAGGGAGAAAAGTTATTATTAAATAAAAGCCATAACAGGTGCCCCCACCCCCTCTCTCTCTCTCTCTCTCTGTGACACTCTCTATCTGTCTATTTTTCTCCTCATCTTCTATCTAGTGTACTGTTTTCCTCGACCACTTTACACTCTTCGACTGCATGTACTTTAAATACATTTCCATATTAGGTACTTACACTCTCACTGGAAATACTGAATTTATCATGGCAATTATTATAAAGGTCATCGAGGTTGATGTTGTATTTTTAGTTATGTGAATATTTCATTCGTTGAAAAAATGTGGCTTGTTTTATGTAGAAGCGCAGGCAGATTGACACCAATGAAATGATACGAATAAAGGAATACATCTCTTGAATGATAATCATTCCAATTATCCTCTTTATTTAATCTATACTCTACGACTGCGTGTACTTTAAATAAATTTCCATAATTATTAAGTACAATTTTGTTTCTTCATTTCTTCTTAGTTAGTATAATTATCTAATTTCCACATCAAACGATAACATGAATAGACAGTGATAAATTCACCCCTAGATAAGGAGATATGATGCAATTTTCAGTGAATGCCCAACAAGAAGTAAAGGAATATCTACCTTGATAGCAAACCACTTTAAAGGAAAGCTACAAATCTAAGTAGATTGATGAAAGTTTGAATGAAACTGGACAAAAGATGTGAAAGTTAAGAATTTTTGAAATTTGCAATCACCATAGGCACTATGGGCTCTTCAAATTGGGTGAATCGGTAATGTCTCTGCGATATAATGGGAGACAACTTTCCCATTATGTTTATTTAATAGTTCTGATTTCATATGAATGAACCCATTACAAAGGTTGGATTGCCCGTTAAACTTGAATAAGTTCCCAATTTAAAGACAAGAATATCAATTGTTTCGATATATCCGTACGCATAATGAAAACATAAAATGTAGAGTGCATGTCTAATGATAGCGAAAACGTATTAAATTATCCTTATTCAATGATGTAAAAGGCAATAACAGGTAAAACATGTATATTACTGGACAAGGGTATAAACTATTTGCTGATACTCCCGTCACATGACCGTCAACAGACCAATCATAACATCATATAACATTGAATGACTAACGCCCGGGCGGCGCACACTAGTGCACCATCAGGATGAGACATGTTACAGAGTGGTCCATACTGCCACGAAACGATAAATATAACTCCTTATATGCTACAACAGCATTTGATGTGAACATTCAAAACCGATGATCTAAATAGCCCCATGATTAATGGCATTTGAATTCCAAGAGATTCTAAGCTTCTTTGGACATGGTGGAGGGGAACAAGCTAAAGCGGCTCAGAATCACAGTGACGTCAAACCAGGGACCCGTTTCACAAAACCTGTCATCGGTGACAAATGACAGTTTTTTTTATAAGCTACTGAAATCCTTGCTTCTGATTGGTTATCAGCAGATTTGTCACTAATTTTTGTCATTTGTCGTTGAAAACGAAATTTGTGATACACCTCCCTGTAGTGCGATCATCCACTATTTGAGGCCGACCCACCCCATGTACAAAATATCAATAGGCCTACGTTTTTTCGTGCGAGGTCAAAGATCGTTACGATCTTGTGACGATCATGAATAATTTTTGTTTCAATTAACACTAGGTACTAAATCGCGAATTTAAAACGAATACATTTAATTGCATGGAAAAGATAGAATGGATAGTTTAAAATATATATTCTTGAGTTCTTGACTAATTTAAAAATGTAATGTCTTATTGAACACATCAAACAGAAAAGAAATATATTTTTCATATTTATAGCCAGATATTTGTCATATATATATCTAGATATTTACAAGATTGCATTCATACAATAATTGTGGCGCGCCAGGATATCAAGTTTGAAAGAAAGTAGCGTTATACAATACCTCACTACTTTCATTGTATTACTCAATGAATGACTTAAAGATTTATAAATATATTTTTTTCATATCATAATTATATTTATGCATTTCTTAAATCGTATCTTGATTTTCTTTATCTAGTCATGAAAAATAATATCCAAAAGAGTTTGAAACATTTGCACAAATTTCAGCACAAATGTCTCTTTGAACGTTAGCAAAACAATGACAATATACATATAGACAAAGTTATTCGTCTTTTTTTGATAAAATGGTATCCTATATGTCATGTGCACATTGCGAGCTTTAATGGAATGAACTTTTCTTAGATATTAAATGTATTCACAGTATATCAAAGTGTTTATGTGTACACCACAGGATACTAACTCCTAACAATACGTGTTGAAGCAAACTGCCCAATAAACCAAGAAGTTCATAAATATGCAAACCAAACACCAATGGTTGAATACGCCAGAAATATTTACAAAACCGTCTTTATTTACCGTCCTAGGTAATATTGTTCATATATTTAATATATGTTTATGTAATTTATATGTGTCATGATCATTATACGTTATATATATAACCTACATTTACTTTGTACACGATGAACGATTCCATTGCTGTAATCATCATCATTATCACAGTCGATTTTAAGTCGTGCGCACTGTTTCCATTAATTTATCTTAATTTACTTTAATCCAACGATGTTGTAGGTCTAAGCCTGTTTATCGATCGAGGATTATTCCAGCTTATGAAGATAGGATTGTGTGCTAACATGAGACAACAGACAACACCTAGACAGGCTGATACAGAATGCTTGGATTCTTTGACCAGTGACTATCAAGTCTTTTCGTAAATGAGTTGACCGATTCAGCTGCCACCACTTTTTATGGGAGACTGTTGCGAAATATTGCCCCATATCAAAGCTGAAAACTTCAATCAACCTCTCACTCATGGTGGTGTTGAATCATTACGATGGTTCAGTAATCTCTAATCCTTGTCAGTCCCTTCATCGGATTTTTTTATGTCAGAAAAGTCTTGCTGCTTGGCATGCGATTCGCGGAGCTAGAAAACAAATAAAGAAAATGGAAATGTATACATCATAAAAAAACCTACCGTATATATCCCTCACCTCTCCTACTATTTTACACAAACCCTCGTCAGTCATTGGACACGGTGCGATCATGTGACTGCACGATTCACCTGTTCACGACACAGCTGTGTACGCTGTGACACAGTCAGAGACTGCCTAATCTAGGCTCTACTGAACCCTTCAGCAATTGTTGTAAAAGTGTCAAATTAGAGTGTAGGCCTGCAGAACACCCTCCTGCCTTCACGGTTTTGGATGGCATTAAAGAGAAGGCTAAATTCTAGTAAATATTCATACTAATTTGTGAGCTTTATCATTCTGTTAATGTCAGTTGGAAGAATGACGTCTTAGCAGAAGTTCCCCCCTGACTGAGAAGGATTTCCATTCAAGTGCCCTCATACATAATACAATAAGAGATTAATACAAGTTAGCACCAAATTCTCTCTTTTTCTATTTCCTGGCTCTTTCTCTCTTTCTCTCTCTCTCTCTCTCTCTCTCTCTCTGTCTTTCCCTGTCACGCTCTTTCTCTCTCTTTATTCTCGCTATTTTCCTCCCATTTATCTCTTTCAATATATACGCTCTAATAAAACTCACCTGTGGATTAAAGACACAGTAGAACACGAAGACGAGGATGCCCTGGTTGGGAGAATGAAATTGATTAAAAAGTTAATAATCGGAAAAAATCTCCAGATTTTACTTTCAAATCAAGTTCATACAAATTAGACACAAACTGAAATGAGAGAAATGCATTATTGGGATTTCATTATTCACCCCTTTATTTGCCAGAGTAGATAAGAACGAACAATTTACACAATTAAAGACATGATTTCACCGGATCCAGGATTTTCCAACAGGGGGGGGGGGGGGGGGGGGGTGGGGGAGGCGGACATTTGAAAATCGCGCAGATCGTTATTTTTGCTCAAGGGGGGGGGGGGGGCAGTGGATGAGCACTAAC
This sequence comes from Strongylocentrotus droebachiensis, assembly GCA_035222895.1. NCBI lineage: Eukaryota > Metazoa > Echinodermata > Echinoidea > Camarodonta > Strongylocentrotidae > Strongylocentrotus > Strongylocentrotus droebachiensis. The sequence continues at coordinate 133,541 of JAVYIG010003593.1, read as the reverse complement.
TATCTTAAACTAAAACTAATAATAATTGGTATGGGAAACTTGTCATGATGAAATGACATTTCGTGTGCATACCTGTGACATAATGCAGATATGGAACATGTAGTCCAAGACTAGGCTGGACCAGTTCTCAAAGACCATGTGAAGGACCCAAGCAATGACCAGTAACAGAGAAAGCATTACCGACGTAGGTAAGCACCATCTGTTTTATAACATGAAATACAGAAGGTGAAACACAATGACCGGTAATAATGATAACATTGATAATAATAAATAATACTAATAACGTTTATTTACCCAGGGCAGCAGGCCACTACAGTTATGAAACTGCTCTTCCAGCGGGCCCTGCATAACATAATATGTCATTATTACTACCCTTCTTCAAACTAATATGCTGCGGTCCCATTGTTACAAGTCTTTTGTATGACTCGGCCAGGGTTCGAATCCACGACCTCCCGTTCATGAGGCGGGCGCTCTAACGACTGAGCCATCATGCCCGGTTAATACTCATAATAATGATATAATCAGCTGGGTGAAGAGTGAACAATGTGGATTAATGTCTTTCCGAAGGTCGTTTGTGCTGGGCTGGGATTCGAACCCTCAACCCTTGGATTAAGAGTCAAGTGAATGGACCATTATATGATGACCGGTATTCATAAAAGTGTTATAGCTTAAGTCCAGGTTAAAATCCTGACCAAGTGGTCGGATTCGGTCCACTTATGTATGGAACGCCAAGAGGAACGGATCCAAGACTTTGGATAAGGGTGTGGAGATACCCACCCCTCCCTTTCCCCCCAAAAAAATATGATAATAAATATTGTTACACTAATTAAAGCAAGCAAGCACAGAAAATACATAACGGTAATATATTTGGGTGCCCCTTTCAACTCGAAAATTATATGACCAACAAAGGAACAAACAAGTTAACTGAAAAACACTAACACAAATCACAAAAAGGTGATCAGGCCCAAAAGAGAGTGCGTGAGAAATTGAGTGGAGAGAGAGAGAGATAGATATATATATAGAGAGAGAGGGGAGGAGGGAAGTGGGGCGGAGTTGTGTAGGGGATGTTACTTGAGTTTCAAGGAGGGGGGGGGGGGGGAGGGGCACACCCTATCCGTAATTGCGTTCAACCTCGTTTATTCTTACCCGGTAAGTACCTTGAGCTTATCTGTCCATTCTTCGTAGTCCTCATCATCTCCATGGAACTTACGCTCAATCTTGATCATAAAGTATGCGGTGATGATCGACAAGGTGATATTCACCTAAACAGAAGGAAACGATGTTAGACATTTCATATATTATATGCACTGAAAGGCATAGCTGATCTTCACTCAGATAGTCTTCGTTTATATATAATGCTATGAATTTCTATATTTACTATACACATGTTTTGAAAAATGTCGTTTTATTTTCCTTGTTCATTCCCACAGCTCTGTTATAATGCAATAATGCATTACCATCAGGGCCCGTATTTAATTAACCTCTAAGAGTGTCAGCAATCAAATTCTTCAAATTGATGGCCCAAGGAACTATAATCCGAAACACTACAACTATAGACCCTAAAACAAGGTATATCGAGATGGCTGCCGGACAATTTTCATTGTTCATTCCCCCGGCTCTGTAATAAAGACTTGCAATATTACATTACCATCTGAAGCCTAGTACCAATATGCTTTGTTTTGACCGTAGGCGCCTTCATATCCTCTTTTGCGATTTTAATTAGTCCTTGCTTTACAATTACCTACAAGCATACCAAAGTATATATATATATTTCATGTACTTGTGTTTATTGAGAATACAGATGCATTATTCTTATCAATATTATTTCTTGTAAACAGAACGGACAAAGTTATACTTAAAATGTGCGAAATGAAAACAAAGCGAATCGAAAGAGTGTGAGTGATGACAAAAATGTAATATTGACCTAGACAGGAATAACTGATTAAACAAATAATACTAGACAAATATCTACTGCAATAAAAGACTCTGGGTTAGGAAATACTGTACCAGAGGTAACATGTATATCACTGCATGAACTAAATAATTTATACCAAGTGCACACGGAGATGTGTGCGTTCAAGAAAACAATGTCCTTGCCTTTACGCCTGCTCTTTGTCTGGTGAATTAAAAACATTATAGGAACATTATTTCAGTTTATTTCTATTTTGGAACGTCCGACAATTGCGGGTATACTGTTACATGTATAAGCATGCACGCAAATCATCCACCTAATACGCTTTCTGAAGACGAGACATAGTCAAGAGACTGACCAGCTTCTCAGTAATGGGGGCCAGGGATATCCTCTGATTTTTCTCTGACTCGAAAAAGGGAACCCGGTTTCAAGGATAAGGGAAACCCTACTTTAATAAACAATATTTATTTTAAAAAACACACAGATAATATTACCAGGAGTCCGAGGATTGTAGTAGAGATGAAAATCTTATACGGTATGAACGTATCTACCAGCCAACAGCTGAAAGAGAATGAAGCAGAAACAAGGAGGTGGAGATTAAACAAGTTAGTATTTAGTTATTCCATTTAACGAATAATTTTACATCTTATCTTCTTGTAAGAATTATCTTATCCTTTAGTCATTTTATCAGTCAGGTATGAGGAGAGACCTTTTATTTCCACAATTCGTTCATGTTAATTATATGCCTAGACAGGTAACCTTTATGATAATTATCCAAGTTCAAGTTCTATGATTGGAATGTTCATGTAAAAGTGCCTTGGTAAATAATTTATTTCCTTATTCTTTGTAAACAGTTTTGGGTCATTGCTACTAGGCAGTCTTTATCAACTTAAGAATGAAATAGATAATCGATTAAACTAAGGATTGTTTTAAAGAATAAATACATATGAAACTGGGGGAGGGGGGGGGGAGTTCACAAAGATCCTAAATCTAACTTAACTCTAAGTCAGACTTAAAAATCATGGAGAGCCATTTGTTGCCTTTAAACAAAATACACTAAAAAGCGAAAGTTCAAGTAATTAAGACATTTTATTAATTAACATCAAGATCCTGAAATCTCCTTGAAAATATGAATGGCTTGAATCAACATTTTACGCTTCTTTTAAATAACTTGTACCAAATATTTTCATAGATGCTAACGGCTTTCCATAATTGTTAAGTCCAACTTAGAGATAAGTTCAACAGTGTTCGTGCGGTTCTATATCCCTTATAAAATACACTGAATATGAATTCTAAATGTAAATTGAATTTATTAGACTCGAAAATATATTATACATGTTCAGTTATATCGTTTATGTTTTAATGAAATGTTTATATTGAATGTATATAATTTTAATTCTAATTTCCCCATGATTGTATAAATGTCTGATTTTTATGTTATAGCTTTTTATCCGGACCCCATGGAAGAACAGGCGTATTTTGTTAGTACACCTGAAATGGGCTATCCGCCGTATATCTCATTTATGTATGTATTTGTATGTTGTGATGATTTTATACGGAAATAAAAACAACAAACTTAGGATCTTTTAAAAACACCCCAGAACTCTTAGTTTTGATGGATACCTCTCCGGAGTGCCGTATGCAAACGGGTATTCTGAGTAAAGAACTCCAACCATCAGCACGGGAAGTCCTGCAAATGAATGAAATATAAAAGATAAATGTTATGAATGAAGAAGATACAAACTATGGGTAGACTATGATCTTTTTTGTTTGTTTTCAATGATATTTTATTTTCTCCATTACTTTTCACAAACAATAACAACAATAAAAAATAACAAACAATAACGAAATGAATACATAACATAATCTGCATGTTAATATTATTGTATAGAATATGATTTTAAATTCACATCTAAATAATACAAATGAACTTTTACTATTTACATCAAATTTATCATGAAACATGCATGCATGAAGCAGGCATGAACATAACAAGAAATTAAAAAAATAAAAAATTAAATAAATCTTCTTGCAGTGGCGTAGCGCGTATCCAGACGTTAAGGGAGGTCTGGGAAGGGGCACCAGTCTAAATAACAGGTAGATTAAAGTCAAATCATTAGCGCCATCATGGAGGGGGGTGGGGGGGGGGGGGGGGTAGTCTTGTTCTTTTTTCCAATGCCTCCCCCCTTTGTCTTCCTTTCACTTTCTTTTCTTTCTGGCTGTTTGCTGTTTAGGAATGTAGTATACATTTTCTGCACCATAGTGAAATAAGGCGCAGTCTATTAGTTGTACAAACAACTGGTAAATCAAAAGCATTCCACCTTAATGATAATAATACCGACTATAAAGGAGCACAAGAAAACGAAAAGTAACGCTTACAAACTCACAGAATGAGAAGAGAAAATATTTAAATCATCATGATCATATAATGTACACTGTTGGTCATAATGGTGGAATTATTTTTTTTCACCCCGATTTATGGAAAGATTTTAACAATGATTTATTCCTACTAGATCTAGATAATAGTATACATTCTCAGATTTTATTGAATAATAGTTTGTGAGTGTTTGTTTTGCGTGACTGCTAAAGCATGTGTATGCTACTATGCTAATCTACTAGGGGACCTACGTCCTTAAGTCATAACTGACAGTAATGAGCAATAATGCCTCATAAAAGGGCACTAATAAAGCATATCGACACGGTTTTGATCCTGGGGGCTCACAGTAACGGGGCCATTGCTTAGCCACTGAATCATGACTGTACGCAGCGGGGGCTAGGGTACGTCGCCGCCCCCATAAATAGTAAAAAAAGAAAAGAAAATGCAATAGATTTTCAATAATTCATTGCATTTTCCCCCGGTCCCCAACCTTAAAATTTACTCTGTAGGGCAATGCATTATGGGTCAAGGCATGCCCACATAGAGGATTTGTTTATCCTAGGGGTCGGGGCAAAGTGAAATGAATTATTGAAAATTTATTGCATTTTCTTTTTTTGTTTGTATTCGTGGGGCGGCGACGTACCCTAGCCCCCGCTGCGTACAGTCATGATTCAGTGGCTAAGCAATAGCCTCGTTACTGTGAGCCCCCAGGATCAAAACCGTGTCGATATGCTTTATTAGTGCCCGTTAATGAGGCATTATTCCTCATTACTGTCAGTTATGACTTAAGGACGTAGGTCCCCTAGTAGATTAGAATAGTAGCATACACATAATTAGCAGTCACGCAAAACAATAAAATCTGAGAATGTATACTATTATCTAGATCTAGTAGGAATAAATCATTGTTAAAATCTTTCAATAAATCGGGGTAAAAAAAAAATTATTCCACCATTATGACCAACAGTTTATATATATATATATATATATTGTATTTTCATATGACCATATTGCATTACTTTCGTGATCCTACTATATTGCCGATGGAAGAAGTGTGTTTTAAGGAATCTTTTGAAAGTGGCAAGACCGGTTATAGTTGTCTGATGGAAAGGGAGATATTGAAGGGTAAAAATGTATCCGACAAATCTTCTGATCACTCTTTCATTACAAATTGTTATCAATAACAAGTTACGAAAACTGATATAACTTTAAGCATAAAACTATAGAATGCCTCAATGCCATGGACTTCTTTTGGAGGTTAATTATATACATTATATCATATACAGTAGGCTTGCGGGTGCACCATGTGAGAGAGAGAGGGGGGATTGAGGAGTCCTGAAAAGGACTCTCAGGAATCTTTCTTGGGGGTGTGTAGTCCTGAAAAGGACTGTTTGTGTAGTCTTGAAAAAGACTGTTGGTTATCTTTCTTAGCGTATAGCTCTAAGGAGAACTATAGCGCTTGGAGAGGATGAGTGGCGGGAGTGGCTCGACGTTTCGAACAGGTTGACTATCCGTCGTCCTTTTCAGGACTCCTCAATCCCCTCTCTCTCTCTCTCTCTCACACATGGTGCACCCGCAAGCCTACTGTATATCTACATCACCATGCAAGCCGACACTTACAAGCTACATTATATCAATACGAGGTGGGGGGGGGGGGGGGGCTGATTGCTACACTTTAACAATCGAGGGTCTGAAATTACCCCAAACAGCGAGGAAAATCCTAGTGAGTGGTAGAAGTTCTAGGCTGAATGTCTTGGGTGCTATGAGAGCTGCATGTAGTCCCTCTCGTGTCTTTCCATGTATGTAACAAGTGTTGAGGAACAGAGCTGTCTGGATAACCAACCACAATCCATACACCGTGAAGAGGTACTGCAAAACCGCTGCCATGGCTGCGCACACGTACTGATATTGTAGGGGGTGAACAAATAAAATGATATAAAATAATGAGAGTTGAGTACACATGGGCCTTGTTGAAAAATGTTAAATGTTTATTCTAAAATCAAGGCAAGTCATAAAAACAAGAACAATACAATATTCATTATCATAAAGTTGCATAAAAAGGCCTTCTTTTACAGCAACTTCGTCATATTTCTTCCAAATGGTTTTGAATTGGATAATAAGACACATTCAGCCGTATGAGCATTCTCTTCCCCAAATTGCCGTGAGTTTTTATTAAAAAGTCTCAGAATTTGATATGAATCTCAGGTGTGATGATATTCATATTGTCTTAATGTAGAGAGTGAAAATCATCTATTTTAGGATTCATGCCAGTCATCGGTTAGTTTGAGATCGAATGATTTTGAATCGGTTTCAAAATCATCGTGGAATCCACACCATAGTAGTGATTTGAGTATTAAGTAGATTCTACTATTATTTTTGCATGGAATTCTACTCCAAAACAAAATGATCCCTAACATATATAAAGAATCGATGTGCACTCGACCTGCATCCATTCAAGAAGGATAGAGAAGGAAAGAGAGAGAGAGAGAGAGAGGGAGAGAGAGAGAGAGAGACACACACACACGCACGCACGCACACACACACGCGCACACATACACAACGGAGTTAACAAACAAAAAACAAGTTAGGAAAAGGCATTTAGATTTGTACTTTACTGAAACCTGATGAATAGTACTAATAATAGTATATTACTATCCAATAGTATATGAGAGGAGTATTTACCAGGTTGCCAGTAGCTTTCATCCCTACGAGATAGATCAAGTGAGCAAAACAACAGGACATCGCTATGTTCAATTGAATCTTGGCCAGTTGAGAATGCTGATTGCTGCTCAATAAAACAAGAAAATAAATCGCATCAATTGATGAGATAATGAATAACGCACCTAACGGAAGTCAGGCTGTAACTGTTTATGGTAATGGTAACGGTAATGGTTTTATTACAAATTCATTTGCAGCCAGATGGCTGAATTACTGAATTTTGTACATTGTAAAATCATAAATATTTATACAAACATAAATCGTATTAAGACATATTAATGAATTTTCTAAATAAATCAGTTTACACATATATATATATATATATACTAATTAATAAAATTAATAAAATTCGCTTAACAGCTAACAGTTGCTTATTTTTATTCCACAATCATCATAGGGCTGGAGGGAAATATAGAAGAGAGCAGGGAGGATAATAATGCAGACAGCACAGGAGATCCAGGAAAAGTGTGAGATAGAGAAAGACAAAGGGAGAAAAAGTTTAGAGAGACATCCATTCTAAATAATGACTCGTTTTAATTGGCTTAGGACGATACGTACGCATTATAGTATGGAAAGTAGACAAGCCTAACTATTATTGGGCGGGGATTATTAAATGACGTCATTTCTCTTCAAATAATGTTGTTATTCTGAATGTTGATGTCAGAGGCGTTATTATATCAAAACAATCCCATGAAACTTATGCCAGGTGTAATTCCCTTTTAATCATGTAACTTACTTTTTGGTTCAGGCATTAGCTATAAGTTTAGGAAATATGAACGCCAAACGACGTGTTTCATCATTTCATCACGTGACATTCCGGATCAATGTCGGTTTCCACCAGGGAGGTGAAAGAACAGGAGGCGAAACTCTTGTAATTTATTCAAACACATTCTTGAGTTCTAAAGCGTAACAATGGGATGTGTAACATTCCACTTGGCTTTGAAGTTCCATGCTCCGAACCGCGCTTCCACTGCAGGGAATTTCGGAAGCCAGGCACCAGTTTTACATGTATTACAAAATATTAAATTACCGGCAAAATTACAGTGTAAATTAAAAACCTTATATGGGAATTTTATTGGGAATAGTGCATCAAATAAATTTTCAAATTTAGAACTCCGTCCTGCCTTTAAATTGTGTGCCAGAGTTGGTAAAAGAAAAATTACATCCTGTCAAAGATTCAATATTTTAGGATGATGCGCTAATTTGTGCATGCTTTAATGTCCCGTTATTTGATCCATGACTTACAATCTTCAATAACATTAAGTTTGCTAATGCGTGTTTTCGCGTGTTTTTTGTATTTTTCAAGTTTAAAAAAGAATGAAATTACTCAAGTTTGTGTTCGCTTGTTCTACTCTTTACACATTTAACAATGGATGAGAAATCATTGGAAGGGACAGCGAACAGTTGCTGTGATACCATTTTCTGATGTAGGAATTCTAAATCCTAAAATTTCATGCGCTCTTTTATCTCACCACCTGGTCAACAGCTGCAGATTAGCGCATAACTTTCCGGCGGCTTGGAGCATGGGGTCAAAGGAGAACGGCTTGATTCAAGTCCTTCTCTATCACGTCCCTGGACGGAGTTAGGAGATAATCTTTACTGTCTGACTTTTTACCTAACCTTTGACCTATGACCTCGATTTTAGCTACGTACCCGAGGATGAAGTAAACCATGACGATGACGAGAAGGCAGATGACGGATATCGCTCCTAGTATCTTTTCGATAAGAAGCAAGGCGATGGTGTTGGCATAACCCACAGAGAAACCCTGCAAAACAAGTCATATCAAAGACGTACAGTTAATAACTAAACTATTCACACGCTTTGTAAATTTCATGATTTGTCTGTGTTTTTTCTCGTTACTCAAGAATGAAAGGTAGGCTGGTTGAATTAGGTCCTTTGTTGAGTACTTTTAAACAAGAAACATAAAGTGAGCCGAAGCAATTTTCACAAAAACTTGGCAAGGGTATATATAATTCAGTTGTTATCTGCATCTCGCATATCATGTAACTCTGACATACCGCCAAACTGACTCAAAACTGAACATTCAGTGTAGTAAGTTGTGTTGGATTCTGTGAAAATTAAAAAAAAAAATCTGGACCTCTAGGAAGAACAGAGCCATTCTAATAACGGCTCTGAATAGAGCATTCCATCTGTTTTTAATTCTTGATTTGTTTTATATTTATAAATTGTATTCTTGTATGTATTTGAATTTGTATACGGAAAATAAAACCAAACCAAACCAAACATGAACTCCAGCTTATCTTTAAGAACACTCTAGACGTGCTAATTCGACTACCTTTGGGCCTCGTTCCAGAGCAATAGCTGCAAGATGGTCACATCGACATGTCACGTGAGTATAGTTAGAATAAACCACTTTACAACCGTCTGTAGACCATTTCCAATCCCTAAAAACAAACAAAACACTCAATAAGTATTCTCTTAATGTTCTTAGAACATCTTTAATATTATATTACGTCCGTTGCAATCGCTAAAAACAAGAAGACACAATAACACATTGTATTTACGTTCTTAGAACATATTTAATACTGTATTACGTCCGTTCCAATTCAAAAACACCAAAGGAACATCCAATAAGTGATCTCGTAAGTTTAATTAAGAAGTGATGAGAACTCTTCCGTCCAATAAATCATAAACAATCTCTATACCTCTTGAAATTATCTTATAAGCTGTATACGTCTCATTCCAAAAAAGCAGGAACTAAAAATATGACAGTCTACTTTCCAAAAGACGCTCTCCTAAGGCCTACCAGTCCTCATAAAACGATGTTATCTTATCTGCTTCTTATAGGAAGGAATTTCTTGAATGCTTGAGTCCCTAATCATGGTAAGCAGAAGAATATAATAAGACATGTTTTTACTTACGATGCAGCTCCTCTCATAGATGTGCAAATCGGTACCTCATTATCAAAATCCTGAAAAAAATAGTCACGAGGATGAAAATAAATAATTTATTAATACGGACAGTATCGGTAAATGAAATTGTTTATTCATTGCAGCGGATGGAAAATCCCACAGGAAAAGGTTAATATACGATGGCATCAAGTAACAAAGTCAAACTTGTTTCCTATGACATAGAAGCCTCAGTAATTCCCTAATGATCGTGTCCAATATCAACCCATCCAAACCTTCTCCTCACTCACACTCAATGCATGTTATTCACCTATTGCGGTCTACATCCCCTTCTCGAATGACACTAGTGCCCCGTTGCATAAAATTTACCATTGATGGTAAATTTGCCATCAATAGCAACTACCATGGTAACATGGCTCACCAGCCAATCAAAGTCAAGGTTTCCATGATAGTTACCATTGATGGCAAAGTTACCATCAATGGTAAGATTTGTGCAAAGGGCCCCATGTCTCTTCTATGTTTGGGTGCCCAGTACGTGACTCAGTTGACAGGCCTATGCATATGGAAACGTTGTATCATCCGCTCAATCTGACTTGCGTGCATAGAAAAAACAAGCATTTTTCCATGAAAAAGTGAAGTTTTCTAAAAATGTGCGTTTCTTTCCAGCATTGGGGCGCCCGGAAGTCACTCGGGTAACATTTCATAAAGTATAATATAAAAAGACCATATGCAAATTTTCTGTACTTTTGTCGGAAAAAATACATTTATCTAGCACAATGTCGTCTCTTTTTGCGTTGGAGAAGAGCAAATAGCGAGTTTCAATCACACTTTGGCCGCTCTCGCAAGCTCTCACTCGTTTCACTGTGGTCAAGCGACTTTGGGGCAAGCGGTTAATGAAAATACTAATCGTTAGCTTTCTTCTGGTATTAAACTTGTTTTGATTGATTGTATAATTTTGTCGGAATAAAGGAAACAAAAAGGCTTGACCAATAACTTATCAGCGTCTGAATTGACCTTTTGACCTTGAATTCCCTGATGCAAGCGCACTAATGACGCCATCTTCGCTAAATCGGTGTCTTTTATCGTAAAATGCTACACTTTCACAATGTTTATACATCTTTTTTAATTATTAGTAAGATATAACATATTTTTTCTGATATCACTGAAGTCTTGGGTTTTATTTAATGAGTAATTTTTAAATAAGAGCCATTTTACTGTTTTAATTTACTGGATCGTACCATTAAAGTCGCAGGGTAGAAAGAAGCATTTTCCAACCGCGCCAAATTTAATTTACGTTCCGACATTCTGTTAAATGGGTTCGTGTTGTTAAGAATCCACTGCTTTCTGCTCCACCAAACGTCCACATGCGGAGTCGTTTATCAACTAAATTATTCAAATTTATGGATGCTTCCTTCCCAGCTGGTGTTTGTTTTGTTGAAGCATTTCATTCACCTGCTATCATTCTTTGTACTCCAATTGCCAGAACGCAAATTACATTTTGGTTTTATAGTTTCATCGGAGTCGTTTATCTACTAAATTATTCAAATTTATGAATGCTTCCTCCCCAGGGGTGGTGTTTATGCATTTCATTCACCTGTTATTATTCTTTGTACTCCAATTGTTAGAATACAAAATGCATTTTGTTTTTATAGTTTCATGCAATAAGTAAGTCAATAACAGAGTATGTTCTGCACAATAAAAACAATGTGTGTCCCTATTGTACAATGTAATGTGTCCCCTTATTGTAATAGTTAATTTACCCATTCACATAATGGAACTACCTGCCCGATGAAGCCAGTGGCCCATGACCCCTGAGCACTCAACACCGTGTGGGAGTCAGTTTGTGGTCAACTTCTTTTATGAGACATATCAAAGAAAACGTTTCCATATGGGGGCCGTTGGTGCCATTATTATGTACAACTATACAACTGTACGCCTATCGAGTAGATGCATAGTTGCATAGTTGCACAGTTGTATAGTTGTACAGTTTTAACCAATCAGAACACATGAAACTATACAACTATACAACTGTGCAACTGTGCAACTATGCATCTACTCGATAGGCGTATAGTTGTATAGTTGTACATAATAATGGCACAAACGGCCCCCCATACAGGCCTACTTACTATCTTAGCGGGGAAGACGACGTCGACATGTTCACCCTCCTTGAGTTGCAGTGGAGCGCCGTTGAAACAGTAGACGGTAACGTCGACGACGGAACTAAGAACACGAGAAGAAGCAGCCGACTCGGGTTCATTGTCCGCATCAGCATCAGTGTCATTAGATGGTGGCTCGGGTGCACTGCCGCAACCGTCTGCCTGGCTAGGCTCACTGAATGCAGAGATCGCTAGTTTAACTGCGAATGATTTAAATGACATTTTGTGAAAGCGAGGACATAGAAACTAATTGTCCAAATCTCGTCAATCTTAACATCACTTGATTGATCAAACGTGCACAAAAAAGGAGACATGATAGCCCACGACAAAACCAACTTAATGGTAGAGGCAGGTTATATAAAAGCAACAACAATCATTGTGAAATTATTTCACATGGAAGCATATTTTCATACGAGATGGTACTTTTGTTAATATAAACTTTAAGAAACTGAGGGCAAGTTTTCATGTATACACTCGGACTCCACCACTCTCCCACCTCCACCTCATTGGAATTCGTTTGTAGCTGATACCAAGACATTTTCAGAATTTAAATTGCATTATCAGAAGACCTGCGAAACCAACGAGTGCGTTTTTTATGTGCCTGTGGTCATGTAAACTTTTGCTTCCCTGGTCCTTGAAGCTAATGATCTCGCTCTCATTATCAGTACTATACCAGTGGAACCGAAGGTTTCGATCTCGTGTGCCATTAAAAAACAACTTTCGGTCTCATGCATGTGCCTCTGATCATGAGATCGTTTGCTCTCGAATGACTTTTTTGGTGAACTTTCGGTCTCGAATAAATTTAGTCTAACAAACTTTTAGTTTGGGGGGCCCGTGAGCTTTTAAGGTTTATTCGCGAAATTGTCAACCTGGACTACTCAAAACTCACATCTATCTTCAGACATTTAAATGCTTATTGTATTGGAGAAGCTTGAGCCTTTTAATGTTTTGAAACAGACTTATGGCGCCATACACAAATGCTGTGAATCATCATGATCTCTGTGACATACCTGGTTTAGTTTGTAGAGAAGCCGATTCGAAGTTGACAGCTAAACGGGAGTCCGCATCCTCTCCAGCTGAAGTAAAGGTCAAAGGTCGGTAAGGTTTGACATCCGCTTCCCCTGCTGTAGCATTACCTGAAGAAGAAAATAAGGTTCTCGAAAATCGATTCAATAAAACAGCAATTAGTGGGCAATTGGACACTAAGAATGTTGAAACACTGTGGTATATTGATGACGGCTCTTGTCACATACACGAATGGTTCTGGTCTATGCTTTGTGTTTTGTGTATATGACTTGGTTGTGTCGAATTGGTACTTGGTAGTTATAATTAATATTAATAATAATAATAATATGGTTATTTATATAGCGCCTGTATCCGTCAGGCTTTGGCGCTCATGGTGCTTTACACATATTACCCTGGTCGTAGCCGAGCTGCCAAATAGCGCTCATGCATATCAGGTACCCATTTACACCTGGGTGGAGAGTGACAAATGTAGATTTACGTCTTATCAAAGGACATTAGTGCCGCGGCGGGACTTGAACCCCATACTTTGTGATCTGCAGTCGGGTGGCTTTTCCACTAGTCCACAACACCTCTGCGGTTGTTAGCATTACTTTTTTAATAATAATAATTATTGTTATCATTATTATTACCATTATTATCATAATTATCATCATCATTGATGTAAGGTACTCTTTCAATACTATATTAACTAATAATATAAGGCCTTCACAACACATCCATGCAGTGGTATCGGGGGTAATGTTCTCAATGTAATATTGTCACCGACTTAATGCTCGGCAGGATCATAATTCCTGAAGACGACTTTCTCTTCGATATGAACTTACCGAAACACTCTGCAAGAAACTCCTCGAATACAGCCCCAGGAGATGAATCCTTTGTAGTGGCAATTGGAGTACTCGTCGTTGGTGGCGCTGTAGACGCAGATGACGTAGTAGTTGGAGGAGGGCTTGTCGTGGTCGTTGGTACAGTGGTAAGAGGATCTGTTGGGGATCAACGTAAAAGAACAAAAATCCAAAGTTTAGTATGTATATACGTAAAGCTTTATCTTTAATATCTAGCTCTATTGCCGGATTTGTTAAGTACGTTTCTCATTTACTAGTGTTGGTGGTGGTACACACATGTATTTCGTGAAATTGTGTGGGTTTTGTACGACACATATTTCTTTTGTAATGATGTTGGTGTTTGTGTTGGTAAACCCATTAAAAAGATATTTTAATGGTGTTGATGTTGGTACACACATGTTTTTTTATAAAATGGTGTTCGTGGCGGTACTCAGATGTTTCTTATACAGTGTGTAATGTAGTTTTCGTGGTTCTTGTGCAATTGTGTGGATATTGTAACACACATGTTCCTTATTATATGTAATGGTGATGGTGTTGGCACACACTTGTTAAAACAAATATATAATGGTGGTAGTGATGGCGGTGGAGGCGGTGGTGGTGGTGGTGGTGGTGGGGGTGGAGATGGTGGGGGTGATGTTCCCGATAACGGTGATGGGAAAGAGCAACTTATTAAAGCTTAAGATATAAAGATATAATACACAAAAAATGACACAGGACAGATGGATGTGACATTACTACCCAATGTGGGATTCATGGACTACATAGCTTAAACTGTTCTGAAAAACATGCAACTTTCACCATGTTTACAAATAATCTGAAAGGTTTTCAGCAGAAGAGTAGAAAATAAGAAATGGATCCGTTTAATTACCAGGCGTGGTAACGGTAGGTGAAGTAGATGATGTGGTGGTAGCGACCTGCAGGGTAAAAGAGAAAGAAGATAAAAAAATAACAAACAAACGTATATTATCGTTTAATATCATTATACAAAATTAACCCCAGAAAGAAAGACAGCCTGTAATAACTTAGTCACACCGGCAAACTGACTCCACATTGACCCTAAACCCACCGATTCTCGGCCATTTGGTTTGAAAGTATTTTTGTTGGGTCTTTAGACGGTCTTTTCTCGTTATTGTGAGTGAGGTAGAAGAGGATTTTTTTATCATTCTAAGTTATTAAGCACAAATGTGTCGTATTGAGAAATTGAGTGGTTTAATCATTTGACTGGGAATTCCAATTCATTTTACGTGCATTCATTTTGGCCCTGTTTGATAGTTCAAATTCATTATCCTGCAATTCAAATTCTTATTGGAGTCAATCAAATTAACATTTTTCTCATTCAATGTCATGTTTTATACACAATTTTCGTCAAGTGTTTATTCAATTTAGCTTGACATTATCACGCGATCATGTAATACTACCATTTTTATATGCAAATTCTTTTATTCAAATCAGACAAGTTTTCAAATGATTCCCCTTTTTCTTTAAATGCTTTGTGTGTTTTGCCAAATAAGTGTTATATGTAATGACTGCAGTATAAATTGGTTTAAATTTGCTTCATTTAGACCTTCATTTAGCCACCATGTTAAAACTGCGTGCAATATATGAAACGGAACTAATCAAAATAATGTCAATTAAAAAACAAAATCAGGTGGGGGCCTACATAAACAACCTCCACATCATTAGACCTTCTGTTAATTGTGCTTGATCATATGTTAAAGCTTGTTTATTTACTGTTAATGTCTAGAACTTTTGTAAATTTATTAGTAAATATTAATCTGTATAAGTTACACCAGTGAAAATCTAATATCCAGAAATGGACAATAAATACTAAATAAAATCCATGTTAACTCGAATGAACGTGTTACGAAGTTGACTGCCTATTCGCGAATTTGAACGATCGAGCTCATCACCTTTCGATACTTGCCGATGAACCGATAGCACACGCCCTCTGCGGAATGAATTTAAATGTTAAACGTGCAAAATCACGTGACCTATACTCAAAATTGAGTGCATTTGTGAATGTGAATGACAGTCTCCGCTGCCGAAAAAGGGTGTTTTTGCTCAACTAAATGAAAGTTGTATCAAATGGACTGAAAATTTGCGAAATTGGCCGGTATCAATATTCTGAAGACGTAACTACAAGTTAAAGAAGATCAACCAAAGCGATGACTTTTCAAAGTATTGCCAAATTAACTTTTCAATGAAGAATGATTCAATATAGTGGTATACAGTCAGCTCTTAATCTTCGCCTATAACTTTCTATTCAGTTTATATCACAGTGCAATCGCCTATGTTACAGTCCTCATCAATATCTTAAAGGAACAGATATAACGCAAAACAAAAAATACAAAAAATGAATCAGAAAAAAGGAGTAAATAAACAAACAAGAAACGAATAAACATACCGTAGTGGACTCCAGCACCACAGGTCCAACTCTGACACCTTTACAAGAAGAAGAAAAAACAAACGATCCCAATAATACAAATATTACTTCTGTGAAGAGTTTCCGCAAATAAACTCTAAAGAAACAGAAAAATCCACTTGTAAGAAGACTACTCAATGCACCCGTACGCTATTCATAATTGAATGAAACACGCCCTTAAGACTAAAACAACAACAACAACAAACACGCACTCGTTTAAAACGGGGCTGGCTCGCGCTCAAGCCCGAGTTGGGTTTTATGTGTGCAATTTATTTTAATATTTTTTTTCTTGATATTCCATAGAAACCCAGGAAATTTTTGTTTAAAAGTTTGTGTATATATGATTTATAGCTGTACGCAGATTAATTTATTTAAGGTAATTGGTACACATTAAAAGCGATCGCAAAAAACTTTCAAAAAAACCCACCTTAGGCAAGTTCAATAGCCTCGTCCATAACACGTGCGAACATCACACACACGTATTACATATTTCAAACAAGGGTTTACCCCCCCCCCCCCTCCCCCACTCACTGTTATTTAGGGTACGCGTTTGCATGTTTCCTCCTTTTGAACACCCCCCCCCCCCCCCCCCCTCCGTCCGGTGTGTAAAGTCAATACGGGCCGGATTTTTGTGTAATACGAGTCGGACTTTGGTGCGTGAAAAGTACCCCTTTACCGGACATTTTGGGAACACGCATGCGGTCCCTCCATGGGGGGGGGGGGGAGGGGGTTTAATGGGTATCCAATAGGGTAATCCCTTTTGATACAGCTCTTGCTTTGATTTCTCGAAAGCTTTTGGGCTTATTTTCTTTGTGAATAAGAGATAATTGACTTACAATCATACTCGGCGTAGAAATAAGCGCTCCTACTGTCTGGACACGAACCGGTGCACGTTATGTCGCATTCGTTAAGTTGACTTTGCCTTGAACAATACCAATTCCATCCGCTTGTTCTCTCAGCGCTGGGGCATGACGAAAAGGCAGAAGTGGTAAAGTCATCACAGTCCTCAAAGCCCAAGCAAAATCCCTTTGTTACCACAATCTCTGTACCACTGTCGCATCTCAGACTACCCCTATTGATAGTAGGACTGCCATCATGGCATTCTCTTTCTGCAATGGGATAATATACAAATACATGATTGTATTGAGTGGTTGAATGAGCCAGGAACACGAGTATATACATTACCCAAGGTAATCTCGAAACTGTACAATAGTTCAGTCTCGAGATCAATAGGAGCTATAGTTTAAACCGTGCCTCGAAAAATAAGCAGTCAATATTTTTTTTATAAACCGCACCTCCCCTGTTTCTTCTGACAAAGATATATTTAAAACAACATTTTCCGAGAAACCATTCATTCCACAGGGACTGAATTTCAGAGTAAAAAAAAGTTTCTTGACCCCAGTACAGTTGTGGCTACCTTGAGTGTAAACAACAAATTGATTCAACGAGTGAAACACATGAGGATATTTCATTTTTTTGGTAGGGGAGTTTTATACATTGAGGTGCATTTTCACCAAGCAAAATAACATTGCAAGTCAATGGGCGATCAGCGGGCCATGTCACACATGGCTGAAAAGAAAATATTCTAATAAAATAATTTAACATATTTCCCACATGCCTATAACAATGAAACTACACAGAATTGTAGTTAAAGGTATGCTTAAAATATATGTGAAATAAAAATTTGAAAATATTGTTTGGTTTTTTAAAAATAAATTTTCAAAAAATGCTATTTCTACCAACTGACTGCTGTTGTGTGTGTGTGTTCGCGGGGCAGACTGTGTGCACAGGCAGTGTGATTACCCAAACATCACATAAGCATTACTGGCGCAAGTCGATTATTACACTCTTACACAATGTCTTCTGTTCATCCAAGCGTGACCACATACCACACAATAATGATACCAAATTTTTTGGGATAAAACACGCTTCCATAAGATGTATAATAATTTACTGTTTATAAATGAATGTTTAGGTGTAATTTTTATTTTGATTAACATTGTATATAAACCGCCGCGGGTTCGGATCGTATGTGAACGAGACCTTGGTGGTTCTGAGTGATTATTATAGACAACTCCGGTAGATCTAGCTTGGTACTTACCTATCTTTCTGTCAACCACAACCCTTGTAGCACCAGCAGTAGTAGCGGCAACAGTAGTAGTAGCGGCAACAGTAGTAGTAGCAGCATCAGTAGTAGTAGCTTCCTATCATATGAAAACAAACAGGGGCATACTTTAATTTCCAGGTAAAACATAAGTGTAACAAATAATATACCATCCATGGAGGGAGAGAGAGAGAGAGAGAGGGAGAGCGCGAGAGGGGGGAGGGGGACGTGTGGAGCATCTAAACTTATGGATGTGATTATATTTATAATGGGTTCTATACCTGAAATGTGTAAACATTCAGAAGGATTTGATTGAATAATTTATATCCGTTTCAGTATTAACATAATTTAACATGTACAAACTCCTTAAAAGTCGATAATGACATAAAAACAATGCAATAAGACAAATATACATGTAACAACTGAAAAACTAAAAATAATAACGGAACACGTTAATAATGAAATGAAACGGACGAGCATGGTAAAGAAGCAGTTCTTGTATGGTGTAATCCCTTAAAACTTAGTGGGATAACATTGATAGAGAATTTTGGTCAAAATAGACATATCAGAGATATACTGTATAGAGCCCTCTTGCATTAGGATAATTTCTTTTGGAAGAAATGCCCACAGGGGTTACGAATGAATTCTTGTTGACTCTCGCTTAAAAACTTATGATCAGTTTCCCGGTATAGACGGCTGGCATAAGCCTAATTTACCGTTAACTTTGACAGCCAATCAGCGCTCGTTATATTCGCGCCTTGTTTCCTTTTAGTTTCCGTTATATTGATCGATTTCGGCTTTCTGTTCATTCTTGCGTTTACTCTGATGAGTGCAAGTCGAAAAGTTTAAGATATGGCTGTCGTCAACGCTATATTCAGTTTATATCACAGTACGATCGCATAAGTTACAGTCCTCATCAATATCTTCAAGAAACAGAATAAGAAAAAGTACATAAAATGAAGCAGAACAAAACAAGAGAATTAAATAAACAAACAAGAAACGAATACACATACCGTAGTTGTCTCCAGCACCACAGGTCCAACTCTGACACCTTTACAAGAAGAAGAAAAACTAGTAAATCCACAAACAAAGCCGATGAAATCCATATCAGTCTTATTAAATCTCTACATCTGGGTACGGTCGTTAGGTTTTATTCTTTTACACCACATTTATTCAATATGCTTAATCTACAATCTTTATTAAAAAAATCTCTTTAGTTAAGAACATCACAGTTATTTAATTAATTTATGAAATAACAATGAATTCAAACAAACTAATGTCATGAATTGTATGAATACAATCATTTTTATTCATACATATGTTCGAGAACAAGTTGGTATAAATAAATGATTCCTTGAGAGTAGTTAAATAATTATACTAAATTAAGCCCCTATCAGTCCGAACTAGTTCTATCTAGGTTCTGGAAACTGTTGCCAAACGGGCTAAAACTGTGTGTGAACGAAGTTGAACGTAATAGCAACTGTTTACGATCTGCTTAAGAACTTCATGGACGGGCTCAGACTGGCTACGGGAGAGTGCTCTAGAACTTTGAGCCTGTTCAAAATTGTCCCCGTCCAGCAATTAGTAGCTAGGAGTGACACCGTACTTAAAACGCGGAGGACGTACTATACACACGGAAATTGCCGTACTTCGATCCTACTTGAAACGTGTTATAAGTACAACCTGCTGTGGTCAAGGATCAATTAACAGCAGTATAAGTCCCCATCACACCAAATTATTTCTCACTACGTTCTGGAACCGGCCTAGGAAATCGTAAAAACGGATTATCTTCGGGGTAGAATGTGTAAATAATGTCTATAATACGATCCTAGATCGTTCATAAACAGTCCTCAATACGTCCATCTCGTCTGTACCCCGTCCACAGTCAGTTCATATCAAGTTGAGATCGGCTGAATTTGCCATTTCCTAGCCGCCCAAGCCTAGTCTGCAAGCACAGACCCTAATTTGACACTTTATGAAAACAAATCATTGTGCCTTGAGAGAAGCCTTGTCCAGTTACTTGTGTCAGGAGCAGCTATAGTATATGGCCTATGGTATTCTTATAGTGCAGACTCTCTTCTACAACTGACTAGGGTTTGTTCCTGCAAACTAGTCCAAGCCCGTCCTTTATCAGTTTTTACCAGTTCTTAACTAGATCTACCTCGTTCCCTGTATACGTCCAGACCATTCTAACTAGTTCGCAACTTGCTCTAACTAGTTTGTAACCCGACAATGCCATTCAGGGACAGTTCAACTCGTCCTCAAATCGTTCTTAGTGCGTTCGAAAGCGCCCTAATAGGCTCGAGGGCTTTACAAACCCGGCGCGTTATTGCCATTCTTCATTTCCGTTCAATTATACTACTGCTAATTGATGCTCGACCACGTCACGTTGTAACACGTTCCTAGTAGGACCGAAGTACGACAATTCCGTTCGTAGTACGTCCATCTCGTTTGAAGTACGTTGTCACTCCGTCCAATTGCAGGACGGGGAATTTTTTTGAGGAGGCTCAAAGTTCTAGTGCACCCTTCCCGTCCAAGCCAGTCCAAGCCCGTCCATGAAGTTCTTAAACAGATCGTAAACAGTTACGTTCACTCCGTTCCCACTCAGTTTGAGCCCGTTTGGCAACATTTTATAAAACGTAGTGAGAACTAGTTTGGTGTGATGGAGGCTTCACTCGAATGTCTTGATCTGCAGAGCTTGAAGTGTTAAAGTTGAACGGGAATAAGGAATGACAAGAACGCGCTGGGGTTGTATAACCCTTGGGCCAGGACGTTGTTGCACACGCTCTAGGAGCGAGTTCAAACGCACTAAGAACGAGATGAAGACGAGATGAACTGTCTCCAAACTAGTTAGAATGGGTTTGAACTGACTGTGGATAGGATACAGACGAGATGGACGTATTGAGAACTGTTTATGAACGAACTAGGATCGAATTATAGGAATTATTTATAATAATAATAATAATAATAATAATAATAATAATAATAATAATAATAATAATAATAATAATAATAATAATCGGCATTCTATAGCGCCGTCTATCTAAAAATTATATTCCGAGATACATTTATTATTACCCCGGCTTTAGCCTAGCAGCCATTACAGCGTTCTAGTATTTCAAGGAATTAATTCCTGCCTGGTACCCATTTACATCACCCGGTTGAGTGTGGCAAATGTACATCAATGTCTTGCCAAAGGACATTAGTGCCGCGGCGGGACTCGTGATGGACAGTCCGCGACGTATCCACTCTACCCCGACCACAACCTTTTCTAGGACGGTTCCAGAGCGCAGTGAGAACTAGTTTGGTGTGATGGGGCCTTTATACAGCATCACCTGTGCGCTTAGAAACACAGAGATAATTGACTTACAATCATACTCGGCGTAGAAATAAGCGTCCCCACTTTCTGGACACGAACCGGTGCACGTTATGTCGCATTTATTACGTTGACTTAGCCCCGAACAATAACTATTCCATGCGCTTGTTCTCTCAGCGCTAGGGCATGACGAAAAGGCAGATGTGGTAAAGTCATCACAGTCGTCAAAGCTCAAACAAAATCCCTTTGTTACGACAATCTCTTTACCACCTCCACATCTCAGACTACACTATTGATAGTAGGATGGTCATCATGGCATTCTGTTTCTGCAATGGAATAATATACAAATACTTATATTGAGTGGTTTAAGGGCAGGAGCACGGTTAAAAATATTACCCAAGGTAATCTCAAAACTGTACAATAGCTCAGTCTCGAAATCTATAGAGCTATAGTTTAAACCGTGCCTCGAAAAATAAGCAGTCAATAATTGTATTATAAACCGCACCTCCCCTGTTTATTCTGACAATGATTAATTTAAAACTAATATACATTTAAAAACATAAATGGATATTAAACCAAATATATGCATGTATTCATTTGTATCATGTAAGGAAATTTATCCGACGGGCGTGTCCCGGCACTGCACTGCGCGTATATCCATTGTTAAGCTTTAGGCGAAACAATTGAGTCCTGCATCGTACGCGCATTCAGAGCCATGTCCAGTCAATATTTTTTGCGCTAGACTGTCCAGTAGTCATTAGCTAATTTCGTGCATGTAGTTTTGATCAATCAGAGGCATATACTCTACATATGATATACATGTATATGTACAAGAAACATACAGTAGCGTACGTTGCGCAAGTCCAGCAATGCAGGGGGCAATTTCAAGATTCAAGAAAATAAACAACATCTTAAATACCTTCAATGTCTACATTGTCAGAAATAGCGCCTATTAGTATTAGTTATCATTAGTTAAAATGCATGTGAACGTTGTAGAATGTTCCCTATAGGGTCGTTCACAAATGAGCCGTCGCAAAAATTGCCGCCGCACTTTCTTTCATTATTTTTTAAAATACGTTTTAATTACAAAAAAAAACATACATATAAAATGATTGCAAATGTGCGCAATAAAAGTCTGGCGCACTTTCACTGAGCTCTATGTTTTAAAATACAGAAATGTGACGCTTATTACGCTTAATGTCATCGTAAAAAGGTTATCGCAACGGATGTGTCGCGTCCTATCTGAATGAGGTCTTAGGAGTGGAGATGGTGCACATACATGCGTATAGGATTGAAATCCAGTAACCAGGAGTAATGATGAAAACAAAGAAGTACTTATACGCAGGCGCGCCGGAAGCAGTTTGGGATTGGGGGGGGGGGGCAAACATTCCAGGGGGCTCACTTTCCAGAAGCAGTGACGTAATGAGAAAAAACGTTCGAAAGGGGGGGGGGGGGAGGGCAGACGAAAAATCTGCATCACCACCAGTCTTACATGCAGGTCCCGCGGAACATTTTTCAAAGTGGAGTATTAACGATCAGGTAGAGCGTAAATTGGCGTGGGTCAAGGTCTTGAGCCTCGGCAGGGGGTCAAGGGGCTGAGCCCCCGGAAGCTCAGGGGTTTTAGGTATTTAATTACGGTTAGATGAGCATCCAGGGGCCCTCTTTAAGGCAATTTAAGTGTTCAAAGGAGGGGGGGGGTAAGAACCCCCAGAAGCTCAGAGGTTTTAATATTTAACTACGGTCAGATGAGCATCTAGGGGCCGCATTAGGGCCCTTGGTGGGATCCAGGGGGCAGAGCCCCCGAAGCTCAGGGGTTTTAGGTATTTAATTACGATCAGATGAGCATCCAGGGGCCGCATTAGGGCCCTTGGTGGGGTCCAAGGGCAGAGCCCCCGGAAGCTCAGGGGTTTTAGGTATTTAATTACGGTCAGATGAGCATCAGGGGCCCGCCTTAGGGCCCTTGGTGGGGTCCAGGGGGCTGAGCCCCCGGAAGCTCAGGGGTTTTAGGGATTTTATTACGGTCAGATGAGAATCCAGGGGCCCGCCTTAGGGCCCTTGGTGGGGTCCAGGGGGCAGAGCCCCCGGAAGCTCAGGGGTTTTAGGTATGTCAGATGAGCATCCAGGGGCCGCATTAGGACCCTTGGTGGGGTTCCAGGGGCAGAGCCCCCGGAAGGCTCAGGGGTTTTAGGTATTTAATTACAGTCAGATGAGCATCCAGGGGTCCAGGGGGCAGAGCCCCCGGAAGCTCAGGGATTTATGTATTTAATTACGGTCAGATGAGCATCCAGGGGACCGCCTTAGGGCCCTTGTTGGCGTCCGGGGGCGGAGCCCCCACAAGCGTTGGGGTCTTAGGCATTTAATTACGGTCAGATGAGCATTTTTTAAACCTTATTTGGCGGGTCACTTATTTTTTCTCTCCGTCTTTCTTTTTTTTTAAAATCTTTAACATACTTTTTCAATAAGTGAGGGGGGGGGGGGGGCTCGAGCCCAGCCACTTTGCAGACCATGGCATTGTAATTTGGGAATTTCTTATTTCCAACAAACGCATAAAAAGGTATGACTTACAAAAAAATGGAGAAAAAATACCGGAAAATCATGTCATAACAGCAAATGTAAATCACTGGTATCGAATAAGAAATACACCCCCCTCCCCCCCCTCATCAGTACGCCAGCGTTCAGGGGCTCATGGTCTTCTCACCCATACTAAAAAAAAAACAGACAAGCTTTCCCATTCTCGCACAATATGTCCACGATATGCACGTATCGCTACTATAAAGACCTACACTGATAAATACAGTATATCATGTTGCATGCGCAATGTTTATGAAATTTAATTCCTTTGGACTTTCC